>JBAMBO010004209.1:0-281777 GCA_037044535.1 Lordiphosa magnipectinata | reverse complement strand
CCTTCGCTTTGTATGCCTTTTTTTTGGAGCTTCTTCATCCATCCGGGTTACATGTCCTAAACAGCGCAGCCGCTGTTGCGTTATGCGCTTGACCAGTCTGGTGTCCCCATAGAGCTCATATATTTGGTGATTCATTCGAATGCGGAATCCATCGCCAACTTTTTTCGCTCGTACACGTCAATCGCCTCCTCATCCGCTGCTGTCGTTGTCCATGCTTCTGCGCCATATTGCAGGACTGGGATGACGATCGACTTGTATAGCGCTATTTTTGTTCTTCGAGAAAAGGGTCTGCTCTTGAACTCGCTACTTAGCCCGTAGCAGCATCGGTTTCCAAGAGTAATTCTTCTTCGGATCACCAGGCTGATGTTGTTGTCGCTGGCTATCATCGTCCCGAGGTAAACAAAGTCCTCTACAACCTTAAAGTTCTACTCCCCCATAGTAACAAATTGTTCAAGACGCGTATACTTCTTGTCCGTGTACACTAGGTACTTCGTCTTGTCCTCTTTTACCGCTAAGCCCATCAATTTGGACTGCTTCTCAATCTCTGAAAACGCCCTGCTTACCGCTCGTTCGTTTTTGCCGACAATATCAATATCATCGGCGTATGCGAGTAGCATTAGATCAGGAGACTAAAGGGTTTCACCCTGCCTAAAACCTCTTTTGGTATCAAATGGTTCGGAAAAGTTCTTTCCTATTTTGACAGAGCTTTGAGTGCTTCTCAACGTCATCATGCAAAGTCGAACGTACTTTGCTGGCATACCAAAGGTAGACAGGGCTTCAAAAAACCTTGACCTTATCGGTGTGTCAAAGGCCGATTTATAATCAACAAATAGATGGTAGATTTTGATATCTCACTCATAGGAGGCAAACCTTACTGAGCATTTTTGGCGTTACCACATGTTACGAATCACTCGTGAGAAATCAAATAGCATAAAAATCAACCTTTATATAGAATTATTTAGCGATCCACCAAGTCTGGTTTAGAAAAGACGGTAGAAACAAAACAAAAAATACGGCGAAACAGCTCAATCATGAGGTAATGAGTTAACACTCACACTGGGCAGCATCGACGGCATCGCAGCACTTTACACAGTTCAAGTTTTGGTTCGGTTCGGATTTTATTGAGAAGAAAACGTCCAATTTACTAAGCTATTTAACACGGTAATCAATAGACGAATGGACCTCATTAACTGTTGTTATCATTAATTATATAAGCAAACTGTAAAACAATTGGTAACCTCAAATTACAGCCATATTATCCAAATCCTTTAGACTACAAGTGTCTTGTGGCAAGATGTGTACATCAATCAGGATTTTCATAAAGTATGTTTCATTAGAAAGCCCCAAGCTGTATGCTTTTAATTTTGAACAAAATCCGTTTTTGTATAAAAGCTCCTTTGTTAGTGTATAAAATGTTAAATCGTTTTGAAAAATAATTATATTCCTTTCATAACTGAACTCCAATCACACCCATTGACAATGGAAATTGTGTGCCAGGAGTAGGGAGCATGGTTAGCTAAACTGTCCGGTGCCATGGCTAAGCACAACACTACAGCATATGCAATTTGTGCCCTGGGGTTACAACCAAACAACCTTACCTGCTATAAAAACAAAGTGAAGCGCAAAACGAAATGAATGGGAGTCCAGGTAAAGGTAACGGCGAGTGGGGTAGTGCGCAGACTTACAAAGGGGGGTGGTATAGAACCCCCCCACACTCAATGTTAGGGCACCGACTAAAAACCACCCCCGACATCCGTAAAATACATATGTATGTGTGAATACCTGAACATATGTTGTCCAAACTCCGCTCCAACTTCATTGTGCGGAGCGCAATTGCCTCTCGGACTAATTCGGGTTAATATGTATGCGTAGTACGTGTGCCTGACATTTGCTGCTAGAAATCTTTATCAAATTTGGCAACTTTTTTGGTAACATATCTTTCGGTAAGGCGATTATTATTATTTATCAACCGAGGACAGTGCCAGGCGTTAGAATCCTCTAATTTATTGATGTGCCTGAAGCATCAGAATTTCAATCCCAAGTGCTAAGAATATTTTCCGTCTCAATGCTCTGGCAATTGAAGGCGGGGGGGCAAGGGTGCAGACAACAGCCAGACAGACCCACCGACAGGCGCAATTGCTTTCATTTTTTTTGTTTGGGTACTCCGAAAATGCGCCGTATTTTTTCGTCTTCGCACTTAACTATGTGCCATGTACAATGGGGATGAAACGATTGCTCGGTATAAACAGCTGATGGTGAGGCAGCTACTCCCACTTTACGCTAAAAAAACATAAAGTTTACATTTTACGTCCGGGGTAACGTACACAAACGCCGATAAGAAGATTTCTTTAAAGCGATTGTTTCTGGGTGCATTTTAAGTTTTGTACTGTGGTTTATTCTTTAATTTTGACTTTTTTATGGGGCCTTTAAAAACAAAATTAGCTGATGTAATGAAAAAAGCAACTGAGAAAGAAACAATCCAAGTAAGTAATTAGCGAGAATGTTAGTATTTTGAAACCATTTTCCCATGATTAGTAGAAAGTTGAAAAATATTTCTTAAGATAAGATTCCTCGATCTTAAACTCGAACTTTACAGAACAGAACAACTACGCTCTTTGTTTTGTGTGTTTCTGTCTGATGACTATAAATCAGGGGTCGGCCAAACACACATGCTCATTTTGGCGTTGCGTGTGTGTGTTTAGCCACGCGAGAGCGCGCTAATTTAGCACTTCTTTGTTGTTGCAAAAGAGAGTGGTTTAAGCTCGTATACTGTCGGTGTGTCGACGTCGCTGCCGCAGAGCGCTGTTGTATACACTTTAGATAAGGACGTGCCGGACTCTGCTATAAATGCAAATCGCCTCAAAAACGGTAAGCAATTTAATTCGATTGATTGCTCTTTTCAAGAGTGTTAATCTAATCTAAATCTAAAAGTGTACTGTCATTTAAAAATTGTTTATCTTAAGAGCAAATAGAAATTGATTGAATACACACTGCTAAAACCGAACCGCTATCAGCTCGCATGCAGAACCTGCGTCCGGTTTAAAATTCTTCACCAAAAACCGCAAATAAAAACCGCTTCAGTTCATTGACGTGTTTTAAGACGTAAAGCGCTTACCTTTTGATAACGAAACTTGTAAATTTTGTGATTTAAATCGTTTCGTTTAAATTAGCTTTATTCGACTTTCAGTTAGGTTAAGTTAAGCCGTTCGACCCTTTTTAAGTGAGTTGACTTATAAACCAAATTGTTATAGACTTTAAGGATAAGTTGTCCTAGTATATGCACTCTTTGTTTCAAAGATGTATCGGTAATTTTACAACTTGTGATCCCTTGCATCTCCTGCAATTGTACTCCGACCTCCGAATATACCTGTCATCAGTCTACATTCCTTCCTTGGAAGTTCCGTGTACGGGACGATATTCTTAATATTCTTTAGTGCTTATTTATCGTATTTTCTAGTAAGACTTATGTCAAAAGTTTTATACGTATTATTACGACTCCACGAATCAAAGATACGACGTCCACATCAATGAAGTTTCAATACGCTGGTTTTGCACCACACATCAATGAAGTTTCAATACGCAGATTTTTAATTCCTTTAAATCCAATACTTAAATACCAACATCAACTCTTTTCCCCTACTAAGTCTGGCTACCCACGCTGATGCTCTTTATTACACTATAGGAAATTTTTCCATATCTTTTTCAAAAATGGTCAAAACTGGAAACTATTTTTGTCATTAGTTCACAAATACAATAATCTTTAATGCTGTATACCAGAAATGCTGACTTATGCCAACTAATGATATTTGAAAATAAATAGCATACTTTCCTGCTGCGATATTCAACTGCTAAAAACTAATTGAAACAATAGTTTTGAAGAAACATTTTTGATGGAATCTAATAATTGTAGTATGTGTTATGTGTACTTTTGGTCTGTAAAAACTATTCGTAGTTTCCTAGTTATTGTGGGAATTCGTGAGGCAACTTGCTTGGATTTACTAGATCTGCGACTTTTTTTCACCTTATAGAGCCATTAATTCCGCTTCCGTTTCATTTCGTCTCAATGTGCGCATTCTTTGAGAAATTTGAATTTTTATAAGATAGCCTCTATTTTGGCAATGTTGACTCTAATGCAATGTGGAGGGATTTTTTGATTGTTTTAGAGGGGCTGCATTAATGAATAAATTTCTTTCCGTTACAAATAAGATACATAATCTGCCTAGAAAATCGCAATTCCTGATAATAAAATTAAATTGGCCAGACATGGGTATCAAACATAAATTTTTAAAGTTTTCCAAAACACTTCCTTTAGATGGTTTATCAATAAATTAGTTCAAAAAACTTTAGTCAATTGATATTAATTGATGTCTGAAAATGGGAAAAATTGGGTTTTTAGCTCAGTTTTTCTCGTACATGCAGCTGTCATTTTAAAAGAACCAAAAATGTTTTAAGGAAAATATAGCAAACTGTGAAGGAAAAATTGAGACTTCAAAGGGTCCGGTGAGCAGAAAATCTTTATATTGGGTTATATGGGCGATAAAGGTGGATGTTGTCGAATCTCTCCGATACAAATTTTGAGAGCCGAAAACCGTTTACCGTTATTGTTGGAACCGATAGCACTGGAACGAAACCGAAACGTTGGTACCAGTACAGTTTCGGTTATTTTTACCTTTGCAGAGCACATCGTAGTTTGGATGATATTGCAGGAAAAGAAACTTGGTGATAAAAACACTTCAATTATGTCAATAAGCTACTAGATACCATTAAGACTTTTTTCTCTCTTAAACGTGTACGAAACTATCAAAACATTATCAATTGGTGGATGTGATTTTAAAAGTAGTGCTTTCTGTACCATTCGTAAAAGGAAGGAACAAAAACAAATAATGTGTTTCTCTTCTCACACAACCAAAGAGAAGCAGTGACCGCTGTTAAAGGTTGTTTTGGTACCTCCATTCAATGTGCCGGGTGAAAAGTGCTATTTTCTGACAAAGGCAAACGGGGGACCGATTTTTCCGACCTCTGCACAGAACAATCTAGAAAATGAAAACTATTTTATGATGCTTTTGTACTTATAAGGTCGAACTATAAAAATAATGGTTCCAGAGGTGGGGTCGGACATGCACAGTTCGTTAGTTAGGGGCACTTAAAAATTAGAGATGCATATTGCATGTAATATTTTATTTATGAAAGTATTTATCATTTTTCTAATTTGAAATTATTCAGTTTTAACGTAGAAGTTTCGGTAAATTCCAATATTGTGTGTATCAGATCGTCAGAATCATTTGAGGCGAAATTTTCTGAACACACATCGAACACCAACTAGTAATCACAGTCTATCGAGAAAAAAAACATCTTTGTGCAAATCGGTGCAAATCAAACTTATACATTTTAAAAAGACCTTGAAACGACCTTCAATTTCGCGTCAAGCACAAATCGAAACAAGCCGAAACTATACACTTTCTATCCCACTCTTTCAAAAAAAAAAAAAAAAAATCGTCAAAAAAATGCAATTTTTAAAAGCTTTACAACTTTTTTAATCAAATAGTTTTATGTCCAGTTTTGATGCAAAATTATCTAAGTACATCAGCACAATTATTTAAATCAAAAATGTCCCATTACTTCTGAGTTCGCAATTCTGGGTTTTTTTTTTTTGCATTTTCGTAATAGTGGCCCATTTTGGTATAGTAGTAGTAGTAGTATAAGTGAAAATATATTTTTTCTGAGAACTTTTTGTTTTCCTTTTTCGTCGTCTAGATTGCTTAAACAACACACTGTGCTCTAGTTAAATAAGACGCGGACGTATAAAATTCGAAGTTTAATTTCAAAATATACACTTCCACAAAAATTTTGTGATTTATATCAGGTTTTAGTACTAGATGTGGACTCTAAATCACAAAACTTTTGTGAAAGTGGAATTGAGAACATGTATATAATGTCATAATCATAAAGTTCTTACATGTTAACTACTTAAAGTGATACGAAATGTGAAAAGTCTATATAATTTTACATTAAATGAGAAACCATTTATTTGGTGTTGAATTTTGATTCGTTTTATTCCACAGGAATAATATAATTAGGATTTATCTCAGAATTTAATTTTTCCAATATCAAAAAATAGCAGTACTTATACCAGTACGTACCGGTATACCGAAATAAAAATTCGGGAACGGTACGGTATCGAAACCGAAAACCGAAATGGAATCTTTAACCGCAACATTCATTTCGGGAGGTACCGTAACCGGTACCAGAACTGAAAATCGTTTCGGGATTAATCCCTGGCTCTCTGACTATGTTTGCCTTATTAATGGTTATATGGTGGCTTACTTTGCATTCCTGAGTTAAATACATATCAAGCTTATATTCTTTTAAATTGTAATTTAAAGCTGAATTGAAGTATCATACTGATGATGGACGTTGACGTACAATGCGCAGTACGTTCAAGTGGCTCATGCGACACTAAGCCAAAGCTTGTTACGCGCGAACCCCAGGCAAAATAGCAGCCCACCTCCCGCCCAACCGACCGAGAGGCGCACCCACTAACTTGTGACACGAAATCGCGAAGGAAGAACATAAAGTAATGTTACTACGGGCTAAATAAGTTAAAATATAAATTTTTATAGCAGGAAGAGAAGCTTCAGAGTTAATTATTTGGTAGAATTTATTGTAATCAGCACAGAGGACACGAAACGGTACATGCAAGGCATAGTTAGTATTACAGCGATTTAGTGATAGGGGGATAAAATTACGAGTCGGTCTAATAGGAACGTTGAGGTCAACTCAGTTGAGTCGATTTCAGCATTAATTAGTCTATGCATAAAGATTACTCCAAGCATAACTCTACGGTTAATAAGGGAGGGAAGGTCAATCAAAAGAAGTCTACTAGAGTATGATGGTAAACGGACCTCAGGATTCCAGCCCAGACCACGAAGAGCAAACAATAAAAACTGTTTTTGCACAGACTCTATTCTATCTTGATGGGTCGAATATTGCGGAAACCACATACATGATCCATACTCGAGAATCGAACGGACAAGAGAAGTTTACAAAATCTTCGTCGTATAGGGATCATCAAATTCCTTCGACCAGCGCTTAATAAACCCAAGAATGCTGATCATTGTAAAGGGATTTTTTTCTAAGCTTAGCTTGGCACTTTTGTCTTTAAATGGAAAGGACCGATTTATCTATGGCTATTAAATTGATCGATCTGGGTTTGTTTTATTTTCCTGCTAACAAATCATCATGAGGAAAAGCCATTTCAAGCAATTTGGTAAAGAAGGCCTATAATTTGGATAACGACAATGTTATTCTAGCGTTATTTGGAACAGAAAAGACCATTCGACCACAACCATTAATAAGTGAACTAATCACTAATCAGCTGATACTATCAATATATTAAGTTTACATTTCTTGCCTATTAAACGTTCCATTTTCATTAAGCGACAAATTTGACTTACTAATCAGTGTAAAAACAAACTACTTGTACTACGACTAACGAATAGCAACTCCAGCAAAAATTAAAAAAAAAACAGCACAAACTTCAAAGGATTTCCAAAGTTGAAATGAGTTTCGCCATCGTCTACGCTTAAATTATGCTTTCTCTTTTATGTGTTGTACCCTTCAGCTCTGGCAAATTGTGATTAAGTTTTTCATCGCTGAAAAACACAACAAAAACGAGAGCGTAAGTTAAAGTCGGCTCTAACCGACTTCGATATACCCGTTACTCATGGAAACAAATGTTTAATAGCCTTCCTGTATGCCTGAGGTGGGTCAGCCGAAAAGTATGCAACATTTTTTAACTCGGCTATTTATTATCCGCCAGATATTAATAGACATTTGTCAATTACTAAATCCAACATAAATGACTCCAAATTCATCACGATAAACAGATCAGACAACAAAACTTTTGAAAACGTCGGTCAAGCCCGACTATTACATACTCTGCACCCTTAATGTCGCAGCTCGAATTTGGTCACGAGTCAAACGGCCAGTTAACACACAACGCACAACGCAGTGCGCTCTCTAAGTCTCTCTCTCTCTCTCTCTCTCTCTCTCTCTCTCTCTCTCTCTCTCTCTCTCACTAAGATTGCTGCTGAACGCAATGCTTAGGTTATGGGTGGGGTGGGTGGTGGGTGTTAACTGACCGTTTTTTGCTCATAACTTGAGTATCTTTCATCCTATCTTTATCATTCCTTCAGCAAATCGATAAATAATTTTGAGTACTAGATATCTCTAGAAAGTACGAACCATCTATCATCAAAACTGTAGGAGATATGACGTTTTTTCCAAATTGCGGGGGCGTGAGGGGGCGTGGCAAAAATTGAAAATAAACTTGATCTGCGTGCAGACAATAGGAGTCTACATTTTAAATTTGGTTGCTCTAGCTCTTCTAGTCTCTGAGATCTAGGTGTTCATACAGACAGACGGACGGACGGACGGACGGACAGACGGACAGACGGACAGACGGACAGACGGACATGGCTATATCGACTCGGCTGTTGATGCTGATCAAGAATATATATACTTTATATGTTCGGAAATGATTCCTTCTGCCTGTTACATACATTTGCACGACTTTAGTATACCCTTTTACTCTACGAGTAACGGGTATAAAAAACAACAAAAATAAATAAAATGAGTAAATACAAAACCAAAATGGTGGATTAATGCCGCTTACTCCCGTTTCAGAGCAAACACTTCAACAGCTTCCAAGCACCACAATAAAAACAACAAGGTAAAGTTGCGCTGGATTACCTTTACGCTGGAATTTCCATTTTGCATCCGCGCTGCGGAAAGTATTTAAAAGAGCAACAAAACGCACAATTGCATACATACATACTTAGTAGTTTCAGTGGTTTGTAAAACTACAAACTATTAAATAGTGTACAGAAAATTCTTTAGTCATGGCTGACCCGCTTGATGAGTGGGCGGATTATACTAAGTTTCGCCTAAGAACCGGAGCAGGAGCAACTGCATGGCAAATTGTGAAGGATAAGCTTTTAATTAATTTTCAACTAATTTGCAACAAAGTGACCTTTTTTTTTGTGTTGAGGGGTTTAACTTTAAATACGTTAAAATAAGAAAAGTTTTTGAAAGAAACGCACAATTAAACTAGAGATAGTTCAAGTTAAGTTTTGCCTATTAACAGACTGCCATTTGCAGCCTCAGAGGTCGGACAATGTGAAACAAGGGGCATGTTCAACATTCAATAATACGGGAAGGGAACCTCCCGAAATTTTAATGAGAATCTTATACTTAAATTTTAAACAGTGGAATCTTTATTAAGAATTATTCATCCGCTAAAGAAATCAAGAAATAATACACATTTGTTCAATTAAAAAATATTCACGTGAGCTGATTTCATATTCTTAAGCTTCATGAATCTCCATTAAGAACGAGTAGATTACCCTGGGTGGGGGCGGGGGTTAACATAGTTTTGCATAAATTAGAATGTACTTAACCCATTGTTCTCGTCTTTCACTGCTGGCACTTCAATGCAAGTGCAACTTTCGGTCCTTTCTCTCTCTCTGTCTTTCCCCATTCAATCCGCCAACTGGAAGTGGATTAGCAATTTGTTAAGCCAACAGTTTGCCTTTGGTATGTACGCATTTCGTAGGGCTTCGGTAAGTTGTTTGCATTTCACCGTGTTGCCCATTTCCTTGCTGCACTCGCAAAGGATATCGAATAACACTGAGACGCATGTTTGAACCAACTTGTTAGACGGCTTCCAACTCCGACTGTACTTGCACGTTGTGTTTAATTGTAATTTTAACTTTTAACATTTAAATGCGTTTTACGTGCCACCTAAAGGGGGCGAAACTTTCGGTCTGCGTCCCTTCCAGTGTCTTTGTATTTACTTGTCGCAAACATTTTGAGTTGCTTTAAATCAAATTGTTGGTACTCGTACTTTTTGCCAAGTAAGCACTTGAGGGTTGCTGACTTTCATTTGCATTTTTCATTAAAAAAACTTGCCCACCATAGATAGGTGGGGCAGGGTATATTCAGTTAAGATAACTATCTGATAAAAAAAAAAAATAATCATTTGTAGCAAGCACATCTCTCCGCTGATGAAAGTCCTTAATCTCTTTCATATAATTTAATAAAGATAACTTTATTTTCAGCTGAGTATCTTTGCAGTCGAGATGACTTGACTGCACTATTCTTTAGCAATTTTGTTTGGCTTTCTTTTGCTGCATAGAGAAACTGACTCTGTCACTTGGGTTTAATTGCATAAGTTTGCGACTTTGGTCTTTATTAAAATTATATTAAAAGTTGAAAGCCTTTTAAATGCAGAATATACTTAGGAATAAAGACAAGGAGACAACTCTTAAGCTTTTGGTTCAATCCAAGCGTATTATTTTAAAAGTAGTGTCAAGTTTAGCGACATTTAGCTCCAAATAACAAACTAAAAGTAGTGAGTGTGGTTAACACTCACGAGACTTTGATGTGGAGCATGCTGTATAAGCTGTACTCTGCCTTTCACTTACTTGTGAGTGTGTGTTATTCGATACTGAGTACTCCATACTCTATGCTCAGTATTCGGTATTCAGAGCTCCATACTAACTACTCGATACTCAATACTGTGGGAGTGAGCGTTACAGGACACTCGCCCCCACTGGTTACATTTTTTAAGATCCCATGCCACATTAACTAATAACCTATTCACACTTTTGTCCATCTTGGTGGAACTCAATGCATAGTTGAGCTATGAGAAATCAACGAATAAATCTACGATATGGACTTATGGATGCATATTAGTCGAAGGAAATTATTTAATCATGTTAGGTAAAAAATATATTTCATTTAAGAAACCATCTGCACAGTCTATATCGTGGACTTGGCGATTGTTAAGACATATAAACCAGGACTGCAAACCAAAAAAGATTTTTTGAAACCTCCGGTTTGCAGGTTCGGACCAAAATTTACCAACGGTTAAGGTTCGGAAATTTGAGGTTCGAGATTTTTGGGCTTTGGCTTTGTTTCGAACCCTGGTTCGTTGCACGTTTTACCCAATATATACAAAATTACAATACAATAGGTATACACCTGCCACATAAATACATTGTAAGACTGTAAGATGTAGATTATAATTGACGTGAGATTGGCGCTCGATTGGTGTATATGGACTTTCTTCATTGCTAGTGCATAAATCTCCAGTCCGATTGATTATGCTTTCTCGTATTCACTTTCATCAGTCTTTAACTCACAAAATTGAGCATCGATTGGTGTTTATTCGCCACACTTGGAACTTTTTATACTCTGTACCGAAGGTACATAGAGTATATTAAGTTTGTGCAAAAGTATGTAACAGAGAGAAGGAATCGTTTCCGACCCTATAAAGTATATATATTCCGTCCGTCCGTCTGTCTGTCTGTCCGTCCGTCCGTATGAACGAAGAGATCTCAGAGATGGTAAGAGATAGAGGTTTGACATGTATGGGACATATATTTCTTATACTTGCAGGCAGATCAAGCTTATTTTCAATTTTTGATACGCACCTTTCCGCCCCCGCAATTTGGAAAAAAACGTGTATCTTCCACAGTTTTGGTGATTGATGGTTCGTACCTTCTAGAGATATCTAGTAATCAAAATTGTTTATCGATTTGCTGAAGGAATGATAAAGATCGGATGAACGATAATCAAGTTATGAGCACAAAACGGCCAGTTAACACCACCCCACCCACGACCACAGCAACATACCATAACCGTTCAACAGAGGCAATCTTAGTGAGAGAGTGAGAGAGAGAGAGAGAGAGAGAGGTGTTAACTGGCCGTGTGACTCGTGAGCAAGTGCGAGTGTAAGGGTACAGAGTATGTTATAGTCGGGCTTGACCGACTTTCTTTCTTGTTTTTACAATGATTTGATCAAAAATGCATTTGTCTTCTTTTGAAGGAGCCGCATTAAATTTTCTGCATGCCCGTCGGTCATATTTAGTCTGCATTCGTGAATTCTGATTTATCAGTGCTTACATTGTATGTAAATTTCGTAAATATTAAATTTTCGTCATTGCTTCACATCTTCTCAGTCGAAACTTCTCAAACGAAATGAAATGCGCGCTTTTATTGTTTTGAATTGTGTGTTTTCCGTCTTTTTCTGTTTCGATTCTTCTTTGGCGCATGGCTAGTTTTGCCAATTTAGCTATTTTTACCACCAAATATCGACTGTTAAAAGAGCTAAAACTTAACAGAGATCAATTTAAAATAGCTAAACAATGTCAAATAATTAGCTAGAATTGCAGGCTCCGGCAAAACTGAATAGATTCCGGCTTTCGAGCTTACAAAATAGCTATCTCTGGTGGGAAAAATAGCTAAATTGGCAACGCTGCGCAGTTCACACACTTCTGTTTGTATTCGGCTGACATGTTTCTGCAGTAGCATGCACCGGGTTGGTTAGATTGGCGCATATGTATATGTATAAGATGAAAAATAAAACGTTCAATACATTTTGCAGTGTATATAGGTGTTTAAATTGAATTTGTAGTATATTACAAATTAATATCTCTGACTGGAAGTATTGTGGTTATATAAATTACGCTTACGTATGAATGTATACATATGTACATAGGTAGGCAAAGAAGTACTACATACAATAGCACGCTCTGATTCTTCACGTATTTAAATTGTTTTACATATGTACATTATGTCGCAATGGCAGTGCGAAAAGGAGAAAATAACATATTTTTTTGGAACCGAACCAAAAGCTATGGTTCGGGTTCATCTTTTTTCGTCTTCGTGGATCGGTTCAGGGTTTGATTCACAGTAAAAAAAAGTCGAACCTGTTCGGTTCAAAACCGGTTTGCCGCCCTGATATAAACCCAATTTACAGATTGCGAAATCACATATCGCTAATGCACTTATGTGTATCCCTTATAATTGGGAAATAAAATATTTTCATAAGGAAAAAAAATCGTAGAAATGTTTGGGATAGTTTATTTTAAAGTTAAGAAATAGTTATTTACGATAATATCAAAAAAGTCAAAACAAAAGTATAGGTTCCCCACAAAACGCGTCTAAAAAGGGTCAAATTAGGCATTTGTTGCACATTTAAGCTTAAATTACTAAAAATCTCGACGTGATGGACCATTTCTGAAAACAGATTCGTGTTCAGCCACCAACCCTTAAATATACTGGAAAATACTCTAATTTTGTTGCCTTGTTGCATTCACGTCGAGCGAGAAACCAAATCATTATATGTTAAACATAGTTTCACTTCATCGGCATACATAAGCACAAGCACACGAGAGTGAGTCAAGACTGACGGAAGATCATTTATGAAGAGAGTAAAAAGCAATGGGCCCAAGTGACTACCTTGGGGTACTCTAGCGGTAACCTGGATTAGTTTAGAATATGAATTACAAAATATAACTTTTTGTGTTCTAGAACTTAGGTAATCAGAGATCCAACTAAGAAGGTTAGTTGGAAAACCAATTAAACTCAGTTTATAAGCCAGCAAGGAGTGATTAACAGAATCAAAAGCCTTACTAAAATCAGTATAAATGACGTAAGTTTGCATCTTACATAAGAACCCTTTGATCACTAACGATGTAAGCTCTAATAAGTTAGTGGTAGTAGCTCGACGATTCACAAATCCATGTTGTTAGGGTGAAATAATGGAAATACATAAATGTTGCAATTGAGATGTCATAATTCTCTGAAAAGCTTTAGGACTTGTAGACAAATTGGAAATACCCCTATAATTCTCAACATCAGACTTATTACCTTTTTTATGAAGAGGAATGATAAAAGATTCCTTCCACAACAGAGGAAAAGAAGTGTGCTTCATGAATTTTTTTATTTTGTACATGGGTCATTCTTTTTGAAACCGGACGGTTATAAAATTCACCATTTTTGATTTCAATAAAAAAAAATTCGAAATTAGATCCCGGAACCAAACCTGAGAAATTAAGTTTTAAAAAAAAAAACCCTTTTTTCCATTTTTCCGTTTTTGACGATTTTTGAAATTGATTATAAAATTAACAAAAATTTTTTTTGCGAAACCGAAAATCACGTTTTTGTGGGAGTGTCGAGATCTAATTTCGGATTTTTTTTTATTGATATCAAAAATGGTGAATTTTCAAACCGTGCGGTTTCAAAAAGAATGACCCACATACATTCCGATTCCTATCACATTGCAACCCTTTTTTTTTGGCCAGCTATCGATAGAGAGCAATCGCCAGCATGGTTTTTTTTTTGTTATTTAACAATATTACAAATAAGTCAACAAGGAGTTAAATTCGAAGTCACGAAAAGGGCTTTAGGAATCACGAACTTTAACGCTGCGGATGAAGTGCACGTCATTGTAAATTAATCGAACTCCTCTAAGACAGTTCAAAAATTGCCTCGTTTGCTCGATCATTTCGTGTTATCGATCGACTAAAAAATCCATCCCTGGCAAAGAGAAATTATCGAAAAACTTTATTGCCGGCAGAGGCCATGAAGCTTTGCTTGCTTCCATACACCTCTCCCCTACAAACAAAAACTTAATGAGGAACTTCATGAAGTTTGCTTCTCTGTGTACATGCGGACTAAGTCCCAGAAGTGCTGAGATTAAATCCCAGTCATGGTAAATAAAACTATTAAAAATTTTAAAGTTTTTACGTTTTTATGTAGATGATATGTCTAGACAACGGCTGTTTCAAGAATTAGCCACAAATTTCTCATCAGCAGACTTGTGGCTTTGACGCTTCTGGCGAATAAAAGCTTGAGGATTTCAATGGTGTAAAATCACAGCCTGAAATTATGCTATGTGTTTTTGAAGGTATGTTTTACCAATTGTTAAAATTAAATCTGTTGCAATTTGGCTGCTGCTGAAGCCTGGACAATCTGTTTCAGTGATAGTTGTAGCAGGGCCAAGAAAGAAGACTATGCCCTTCACTTTCCCCATACCCCAACCCATCCCCCTACTTCAACGACCAACCATGGTTCATTGAAATCTTTCAGAAAAACCCTGGCCTTCTGCACTTAACGAACAACTTATGAAATGGCGTGTTAGCGCATTGGGCTATCGCACACTTTCACTTTTCTATGTGGTGGTTGAGCTGAGTTGAATTGTGCTCATTTCACGCACTTTTAGAACATTTGTGCTTGACATTTTTTAGAAAGTTTTGTTCATACTTTGAGTTGAAGCCAACTTGTTTTCTGAACAGGTGTGAAGATATATGCGATCCAGTCAAACTCCCATTATATGATCCCAATATGTTTGACTAATTCACAACATTTAATCACTCTTCAGCTTCAAATTTAATTGGGCTCTGATTGTACGATTTACGATTTTAATAAACAACAACTCAGTATATTTCGAAATTAATTTGTATTTATTATTCGACGTTATTTAGGCGAATAAACAACATTCGCTTGTGTTTATTTAAACGTACAAATAATCCAGAGACACATTGTGTGCTGACAAGGCACAATTGAGAATATGCAAAGCACATACACACACAGACACAGGCTCACATTCACGCACTCTAGGCAAACAATCACATCATTACCCTTACCAAAACCAAAACCAAGAGTACCTGGAGCACAGGTACCTTACCGCACGCACACGCACTTGACATTCAACAGCCTCCGCCATTAAATAAAAATATTTTGTAATAAAAAAAATTCAAATTAAATTTACTTTTTGGTGGCTGTCGACGCGTGCCAAACATAAATCGAAGTCACTGTGCCACTGTGTGTTCCCTACACACTCATTAGACTTCCGCTTCCGGGTGGCTGCGAAAGGAAAAGTTAAGCTGGATGATGGTAGGTGGTGTCATAGTCCTCCCCCCCAAAACAATTTTCCTGTTTCGTTCTTATTTTAACGCCATTTTATTTATGAGCTTGGGAGAGTGGGATAACTAAGCATGTGTTTCACAGAGGTGCCTAGCGGGCCCAGCTTATGTACCTGCTGCCAGGCGCGTGTTGCTGCACGTAAATGAGTCCAATTTTTATTCAAATTAGATTCATCCACAGTCATTTGCCATAATTATGAGCGACCAGGAGCAGCAGCAGCATCTGGTAAAGTGGCAAATATACCTCTCGGTCACTTTGATAAGGATTTTTACAAAAAGATAATCTCAAAGACTTTTGTGTTGATTAGTTTTTGTGTGGGCAAAAATGAATTGACAAGTCTTTGGTAGTCTTTTACAGTTTTATTATATTACATAAGACATATTTCCTTAGGCCTGAAACTTTGCTATGTGTACTCAACTAATAATTATTATAATTGCAACAATCTTTTGAACAATAGTTTCCTCATTCAAAGAGCGAGTGAAATTCTAATCTTGAGCTATTTGTATGCGTCTATTTCATTAACCAGCAAATGTAAGGGACAGTCGAATGGAGCCTGTGTGTGGCTGTCTCTCTGGTTCAATCTCATTATCGTAATGGAAATTTTGGAGGCCGGGGTGTTGAATGGGTGGTTGGGTACGGTATGCGCATTCCATTAATCATGGCTAGCAACTCACAGGCACACAGCTCCAAGGACCATGAAACATAACCACAAAATCAACAACAAATGATGCAATGAGGCAAATGCGCAAATCATGCCGTTTAAAATTTCAAAGCTCCAAACAATTTTTCATTCTCGCTCTCTAGCAGCAGTCCAACAACAAAACATTATCGAGAATTAATTTGAAAGTGCGGCGTAGATTTATGGTTGCCATTTGGAGGCTGAAGATGGGCCATAATTATGAGAGCAACAACCCCCACATAGTAAGTACTTTTAAGTATTTGGAAAGAGTGAGTGAAAGTAGAGTGCGCGGCATTTTGGTTTTTGCTGAGTACTTAATGTTGGGCCAAATTCAATTGGGAAGTCATTCGTCCTCCAATGGCTGGCATGGTGGTGGTTTGTTCAAGTTTTCTCTTATATTTGTTGTGCTTGACCACAATCAGTGGAAAATAGCAATTATTATTGTGTTTGCTTTATCATTGCACTTCGTTTTGAACATTTGTTTACAAACAAATACTGCTAATTGAATTGGAAAAATAGTTGAAATATTTGATGTTCAACTGATTATGAACTTTACTTGTTGGCCTGTGAGTGCTGCTGTTCGATTAATGGCATAACATTTGTTTGGCAGCACAACATTGGCGCCTGAAGGACGGCCAAACAAATTGACAAATCAACTTCCAGCTGTTTTGGCGTCATCAACATGACATACACATAGCATAGCAGCATAAGTCTTTTCATCCGCACCATGGGAAAAACTGAATTGGTAACTAAAGGATTAGGCGAGATTACTGACTAAAGTTTGAAGTAATTTATTGAAACAACGAATACAAAATCCAATGAAATTCACTATAATATAATATCACAATTCTATGGACTCAGTGCAACTTTGGCACGCTTCCTTATGGCTTCTTTAGTCTGAGTTGTTTTGGAATACACATTTTGTCATTGGTAATTGTCAAGAATGGTCGGGTGTGGCGTGCCAGTTGTATGTGTGGCTGCTGGTGCGGGAGGTTGTGAGTTCGATCCCGCCTCCGACCACCATCTAATAAAAAAAAAAAGGTTTTTTTTCTTTAGAAAAAAGCTTTTACACACCCGATCACCACCGGATCACCTTCACCAGCTACTGGCGCCAGCTGTGAAAAAGCAAAATTCTCTAACTATTGCCGTTCGAATTCCGGCGTTAAACTGTAGGTCCCTTCTCTTGTGCGAAAAATTATGAGCACACACGCCTAGAGATTGAGAGAAGCTTGGCCCTGGCCCTCCTGGAGGTGCTGTTTGAGCCAATTTTACTTTTACTTTTACTAATTGTCTAGAATAACTCAAAAACTAGGTGAAGCAAGTACTTGGCGATCATTTATGGCGTCTTTTTAATGGGACTATAAGTGTTTTTATTCTTTTTTTTCCATATTACAAGGGGCTTAATCTCGTTTGCCTTTATTATTTACACAGAAGGAAATTTTGTTAAGTTTTTAAGAACTTAACTTGAGTAAATATTGTTCCGTTTTCAAGATTTGATTGATTTTCGATCGATCAGATCCGGTGTGGAGCGGATTCCTCACATTTTTAAGGGCTTCTCGGAAGAATTGGGAATGGGACTTAGCCTCATTGGATTGGAAGGGAAGGGAGTCGGCGGCAACTTAAATTTACAAGCGCTGGATAATAATGCTGCTGCTTCTCCACCCATATTCCATAGGATCAGAGGGGACACCGCTGTACATTCTTGCCCACTTTTGCCGAGAAAAAAATCCGTTTTCGGCGGGACGGATGGGAAAAAAAAGCTGTATTTTTCGACAAAAAAGCTGGAAAAAAGCGCATGGCTTTTCTTATCATTTATGCAATTATATATTTTAAATATTTGTATGTTTTAACGACCTTTATGATAATCAAACCTTCAATTTTTTTCCGACTCTAGGTCTCGCTATGTTTGTACATAACTTTAAAAGAGGGACACACCACAAAGAAGGTTAGTTGACCGTATAGCTTTTTCATTGGTATCTCTACCAAATCATCAGCGGTCAATCAGAAAACAACTCCGTTCTCATGCCTGCATTGGCATAATCGCTTGGGAGAGGAAATCTCTCTCACTAACATTGTAAGACCATTGGGGACACACAAACGTACAAAGTCCACAGACAGCGCGGCTCTGGCTCGTTGTGTCTGTTTTTGCTGTTTAGTCGCATTGGAGTTCCCAAGCGATTATGGCATTGCAGGCATAAGGAGGGAGTTGTTTTCTGGTTGTGGTACCAGGTGAAGACCGTGTATGATTTGGTAGAGATACCATTGAAACAGCTTTACAGTCAAATTACCTCCTTTTGTGGTGTGTGGAGCGAGACCACTAGCCGGAAAAAACTTGAAGGTATTATAAAATATATTTATTATATCATCAGAGTGATGAAGTTCCTCGTCCTCATCCATGTCGTAGGCTTCAGTTTTTACTATTAGCCTAAGGTAACTAGGAAGGACCTTATAATCGACGCAGTATTTCCATTCTATAAGTTCCTATTCTATAAGTATGCTATATCCAAGTTGAAGTTTACATTGTCATATTGTGCATTGGCAAAACTGCAGTAAACTCAAGAGATATCAGATTCATTCTTCCGCAGCCAAGCCTTAAACTCCGGGTTCTGCAGCCAGACTTGACGACTTTTTTGTTTGAAAACTATTGACATTTTTGTCAAACGATCTGAAAACTTGGCTAGCACTTTGATATGACTGTTTCCTGAACGTTAGAGGTGGCAATTAGGATCGATAAATGACTGACAGAGGTGAAAAAGAGAAAGGCTAGAAATGACGGGAAAAAAGCTGATTTGGCAACACGCGCCGCTGTACAACATACTTCAACGAACCACTCTTAACCCGACTTGTTTTATTTAAGTCTTTTAGAAAAACACAGAAAAACTTGTTGACTGGAAGTTGAACCCAGTACCTCCCAGTAGCTGCCCTTAACGAACAACCCATGGGATGACGCGCAAGCTCATTCGGCCGTTGCACAATTTTGCAGATTCACATCTTGAGCGCTACTTAAACATGATTGAGCTAACAAGACGTGGAGATGAAAAAAAAAAAACAGAGAAATCAAAAATGGAGCCAACTCGGTCTCTCTCTACCGGAAACCGGTTTTGGTGTTGCTCTACATATAAAGCAAGAACTATCCGATTGAGAGACAACTTTACTCATTCCAGGAACATTTGGAACATATGTTGTCAAGAATTTTAACAACATCTTCTTCTTATTTTAAAGCTAAGATCCCACAGGCAAATTATTTGTCGAAATTTTGATGAAAATTTTGCTAAAAATTATTTTGCGTATGGAACCATAGCTTTAGTTTTAAGTTCTGAAAAATTTGTAATCTATGTGCTATTTATCAAAATTTTCATTAAAATTTGGGCAAATTGCACTGTGCAACACTAAAAAGTTGATAGAGTCGGTACCAAAAAATTCTGAAAGGGTGTGATGGTAGTACAAAAACCTTCGCTGGGTTTGGTTTGGTTAGCTGCCGTTTTCTTTTTATTGCACTTTGAAGTTTTCAGCTTCTGATTGGGATTCGCAACTCCATATCTTGTAAACTATTTGGAATTTCGCTTTGACGTCTTAGAGGAAGTCGTTGCTCTTGGCTTGGTTTACAAAACATTCTTGAGTAGCAACTCAAAAAAGTCACATCTTCATACTCAAAATTACAAAAATGTCTTAAAATCATCATGTTTTCCCCTCATTTTGTACTGTTTTTCAACTTTGTCTTGAAAACTGTAACGAATTTGACTAAGCAATGAAGGATAAAAACTTAGCTTGGACTTAAATAAACCAACGATTGGAACATACCAACTTCATTCGATTGGTCCTTCGTATAGTTACGGGCCCTTAAGCATGTAGAATTGGAACCAAAACTCGAAAAATGGCAATTTTTGGTACCAATAGGCCGACACAGTCGAAAATTTCGATTGTTTTGTATTAAATCAAGAAGAAGTAAGAAAACATAACCTAAAAACAGTAAATAAAAAAAATTTATATTCTTACTTTTTTACCGAAAATGTTCGTTTTTTCAAGTTTTTATGACTGCTTTTATGGCCTATAGCTTTATGAAAGAGTAACTAAATGATGTTGATTCGTTCTAACGGTTGGTTTATTTTGGTCTAAGCTACAACTTTGCGCTGTATTACTTGTCCAAATTTGAAACGGGTTTCAAAACGGGTTGAAAAACAGTAGAAAAGTGGTCAAAACTTAGCTTTTTTGGTCAACTTTTGTAATTTAGAGTATGAAGATATAATTTTTTTGATTTGCTACAAAGAAATGTTTTGCAGGCCAAGCCTAGAGCCACAACTTTGTTAAAGACTTCATAGCAAAATTCTTAATAGTTTACGAGATATGGAATCGTTAGTCCTACTCTGAAGCTGAAAAGTGCAAAGTGCAATAAAAAGAAAACGGCAGCTAATCAGACCAAACCAAGACAGGGTTTTTATACTCCCATCACACCCTTTCAGAATGTTTTGGTCTCGACGCTATCAACTTTTTTGAGTTCAAAAATGTGTCACAGTGTTATTTGCCTATGGGACCTTGGTTTAAGTTGAAGGCAACTTATTTTCTGAGCAAGTTTTTTTTTCGCTGTGTAGACTTAAATTTTATTTAAATTGTGTTCCTTGCGTTTTTTAAGTGTTTCCTTCAGGATGCCGGGTCAACGTATTCACAATAGTAAATTAAGTGCGATGAGTGAAAAGTTTAAGCTATTAGAGAACAAAGAGTTCACTTGCGGCCTACAAACCTTGGGATCATGATACAACTATGACAGGTATGGCGCTCTCTAAGTGCGCTCTCTTTTCGGGACTTCACAGCTTCAGTGTGTTGCTGTCACTTGATACAAAAGGTTGTGTGAGTACGATTTTTTTTTGGTTTTGGTTTGGTTCATTGCAACAGACCTTGTCAAATAGCCGTCAATTAGCCGTCAATGGTTCCCGACAACGAGTTCGTTCAATACGTGTACCATACCAATTGCGATTACTGTGTATTACAGTCGGACTTGACCGACTTTTTACTGGTTTCTATACAGAAGTTTATACTTTTAGGAACTAGATATGTAAAAAAAACAATCGCGGTTGATTATTTCTAACAATTTATCCGAAATTTAATTTTCTCAGATCATACACTAAAGAATTTGGATGTACAAATCAAAAGTTTAACTGGAAAATAGACGATTTTATGTCACATAAATAACAGTTTTCTCCCATAGTACATCATTTGACGACTTTACTCAGAAAGAGGTTCAATGAAATCTTTATGCAAAAAATGAATATTTTGGCAACTCATGTTGGGTGTTTGGCTTTCCATGTTGAGGGAATGTTTTGGATTTCACCGACAATCGACAATCAACTTTAGTGAATTCTTATTTCAGCATAACTCCCCATTCACCCCTGTTGTGTTGCCTTTTGCTGATTTTGGGGTTGGCTTATCGCTACATTGTCTGATGGGTGGAATACAGGAAATGGATACATTATGAATTTAGGTCAAATCTAAATCGATGGCAATTTTTTATGCTGACTTTGTGACTTAAGATAAACATAAATATGGGTGGCTTTTCATATCTGAGCATAACAAAAGTTTTAAATGCAAAACATTGCGATTGTTGTTATATTGATATAAGTTTTTGTTAATTGTTGAATTTCGGTCTTTCAATTTTTATTTTTTTAACCTTTCTGCTACTTCCTTCTTTGGTTTTAATTTGGTTAGTTTTGTTGTTTTGTAGTTTAGTTAGAAACTATCAGAAATTCGAAAGCTATTCAAAAGTATTCAATCAACTTAGCTTTCAACTAATTTCTTGGTGTTTTCGTTCTATTCAAATAGTCAGTGAAATCAATTAGTCCTTCGCTCTGCAACGTGCAGAGATTAATTAGTGCCCTAGGTCTGTCTATTCATGATGCGTCATTCAATCAACTCTGCGCCATATTGCAATTTCATATTCGAATAGCCCAAAGCACTTTAATTCCTCGCACTCAAATGATGAATTGTCCCAGCTGCAGCAATAGCAGCACCAAACAGCAGCTCATCAAAAATTTCGATGTTTTGTGCCTCATCAACGAACTTGCTGAACTTATGGCCTGGAGATGCGATTGACATGCCTTCAATTTGTCACTTCACAGAAAATTATCACCGCTCCAGGCAGACGGCGGGAGAGTTGAAGGAGACCAAGCTGAACTCCGACTCCCAGTAACTCTTGTGAGCCATTGCATTTTCCACCACAATAAGCACACCGCAGCTTGCGTGTCCACTGCAATTGACATTGACGTTGGCGCCGTGTAGGGAAGAGTCTACCCCACTTCGCAACCAACTCATAACTCTTTCATACAAACTAAAAAGGGACTTCGCTTCCTGGTATATGCATGCACATGAAAGCAAAAGAGTAAACAAAAAGTATATTAAAGGTAAAAATATGGCCTGAGTGGGGATAACCTGCCTTATCCGCAACATTTTCTATATTCCCACAACACCAGAGAGGCAGGGAGCAAGTCTAGGTGGTGTGACGAATGTAACGTCATTCTGATGCACAAACACACACTCACACGCAGAGGTTAACTCAGACAGCCAACACAGCGAACATTAAGTGAATACACTCAGAAAATCAAAATGGCTAAAAGCAGGAAATTCGATTCGGTAGTAGCCCATAGCTCATGGGAAAACTCGTTAAAATCAGCGAAAACATGGTAGCTTATGGTATTTCAGAACTATTAATCAAATGTCTATTGAACTAAGAACTATTGGCATTTAAGGTTTTAAAGAAGCAACTATCGAACTAAGAATTATAGGACTTGTACTTAGAAGAACTTGAACTAAGATGAAAACATTTGACTAACTGGAAATGTTGGAATAAACTAAATACTAAGGATCGATTTCTCATATGCTACGTAAAGCTATCTGTCACATTAACACTAACAAGGTAGCGCAAGCAGAAGAGCCTTTTCGCATGCGCGAGAGTTTATCAAACCAGAGGGCTACAACACACACACACACACACACACACACACAAAACCAGGGACACTCAGTTGTTACTTACATTTATTGACAGCTTTTGATAGAAGTTTCGCATTACATCAGAAAATTAAAGGCGACCATGTCGATTCGATATACCAGATTACAACTTTGAGTCATCAAACCAAGGCCGACTGAGAATATCGAAGCTATGCAGTGCGCTACCTGGTTGTTGTTGGCCGTGTTCAGCAGAACAACTTGCTCCCCGATCAAGTATAAATTTGCAATAATCTTCCTACTGAACTCGAGTGATGCGACATAATAACAGCCAATTTGAGGTATCATGATACAGGAGCATGTATCATAGAAATTGTTCGCTACTTTAAAGTGATACTGCTCCCACCAACAGCAGAAACTATTCAATGCATAATTTTTTTCTGATACCTGCTCAGGGATCAATTATTCTGCTGAACACGCCCATTGTATCATGATAAAGACCTGCGCAAGTGAGTAAAACGATGATTTGTGTTACTAACAATTTTTTTCATTTTACTAACACGTTTTACTGTACACTATAGTTTGTTGTTGGAGAATAGCGCACTGCGACCAATACTGATCTATTGTACCCCCATACTTAGTTTACAACTCTCCTAGCAGCCCTATTTCCTGAACGAATGTCAGGATTTTCGTGGGTTCTAGGTTACTTATCTTGTTGGGGGTTGAGCTGTGTTCCCACAAATCTGCTGAATCTGCGCCTCGCTAGAGCATCGCAGTGGGCTAGTATATGTTCTGAGGACTCCTCCTTCTCTTTACAGTATCTACATAGTGGGGTGTTTGCTATTCCCAGCTTGTACACGTGTGTACGTGTAGAGCCCTGTCAGGATCCTGAGGGCATTCTTTCCTTGTTGGATTAATTTCTGGAATCTTTTCAGGATGTGGTCCACCATTAATGCTTTTGCTTGTCTCATGCCCCTGGTGTTTACCCAGGAGGCTCTTCCTTTCTAAAGAGCTCCCTAATGTTGTGTTGGCCTATGACACAGTAGGGTTCTGGTCCTACCATTGTAGTGGCTGCGCCCTTGCGTGCCAGTTCGTCAGCCATTTCGTTTCCGGGGATGTTTTTGTGTCCCGGTATCCTGCTACCTATTTTGTCTAATTTGTTCTTTGTCTCTAAGACTAGCTTAGAGATGAATTTGTTGCTGCTAAGCGCATTGAGCGCTACTTGGCTATCCGAAAGGATAGCTATTTCTCTATTATGGTAGTTTTTTCCCATATTTTGAGGTCTGCGCAACGGGAGATAGCTCATACTTCGGCTTGAAATATACTTGCAAATTCTCCCATTGACTCAAACCTTTTCGTTCCAGGTCCTGCTATCCCAAGTCCAGCTCCTTGGGGTGTCAAAGACCCGTTTGTGTACCACTGAATTGTGTGTGGTAGCATTTTATATGTCTCTTCTAGTGAGATCCACTCTCTCTTATTACTTATGTGTACAGTGAAGTTCCTGTCGAAGTGGAACTCTGCCACCATCTCGTTTCTGCGTTGAAGGATTATAGGGATTTCCTTCTCCAACCTCTCAGAGTCCCTCAGGCGTACTATGTATTTCCTGCCTACTCCTTCTGCTGTCAGTCTGAGCAATGTGGGTTTTTTCTTCAAGCAGATGGTATGGTGGAGTGGTGTTAGCTCCATCAGTACTTCTAGGGCCGCTGTCGGACAGACAGCAGCTTTTGTAACTGCGTCCTTACAGTGAGAAGATTTGCTCTATCTGGTTAACAGGACGTTGCGAAAACAGCGGACCGCAACTTTTGTATAGCCCTCTTATAAAGGGATATTCCCTCTCATGTGACACAATTGCTGACAAAGTTAAAGGTCGAATGTTTTGCATCAATCTGGATATTTGCAGTGACAGCTGCAAAGTGCAGCTTTGGGCAGCTCATTGATTGGAAGCTGGTCATTGCGAACGTCGCCGATCGCACATTTTTATGGCTCTCACAAAGAGTTTGTGCCTATCCACCCCCGTTTGTGACACACTCGGCCTGCGGCCCGCTGCCGTCGACCGTCTCACGTAGACACCAATACAAATGAAATGAAAAAAATGTTGTGTAAAAAATTTTTTGAAATTTTTTTTTTTTAGCGAAAATGAAAAAAATTGTTAGTAACACGTGTGAAAATAAAATTTTTTTTCGTTGATGTTTATTATCATGGCAGAAAAAAATCTTTTGAGCATTTTACTAACCCTGATTGTGTGCACGCAGATCAAGTTTGTTGCACCCACAATAAAAAAAAAAGTTAAATAACTCCCACAATTTTTAAGATATCGATCTCAAACTTATGTAAGCAGTTATATTCGCAAAATTTATAGCCACTGAAATTGTCATCAAGGTCGCATAATAAATTGACGAGTTCAAAAAATGTTGCCTACTTCTCAGCCTTCCCCCTTAGGAACACAGGAAGGCTAATAAACCTATCTTTCCATGAGAAACGGGTATATTGAAGTCGGTTAGAGCCGACTTTAACTTACGCTCTCGTTTTTGACTATGTCCGTCTCTATCTAACCACCGTGTTTTCTTACGTCGACAATAATTTTGAGTAAAGTATCTCGTTGTCACATTGGAGTTATCATCACTCAAAAAAGAGAGGCATTTCAAATTGTGCTTATATGTTAAATCTTCTTTGACAAAACAAAGTATATTGTAGTGTTTCCTAACCAACAATATCCCCTTTAGTTCCACCAAACAAGCGGCTTGTTCTAGCAAAGCCTTGTTTCATATTTTAAGAAACATTTTCTTAGAAGTATTAAAAAAGACGATACAAAAAAATGGCAGCCGTAGAGGATAACTTTTGAGAGCATGTGAATGCGAAAGGGATGACATAATTGCTTAAAAATTATATTTCTTATAGTTTATATATTTTGAATATATTTAGTATAAGGGTTTTAGCGACCTTTTTTGATTTCAGTCAAAAGTTTGTTTTAGCCGGCTCGAGGTTAATACGGTTAACTTTAATTCATTATAAACAACACAAATCAACAGAGATTAATAACCACATTTTGGAATAGCAATGGAATGTCCGTATACTGATTGTTGTTCTGAAGTACACGAAGCCATTGACATACTCGTTTTGCGGCTCGCGTCATGTGTTCGATCGTCAGCTAATAAAATTATAAATTTTTCTTCTTTTAAAAACTTTTACACAACCGGTAACCCTTACCAGATATTGGCATAGTTTTCCAACTTTTCCGTTCGTATTCGGGATTAAAGTGTAGATCGCTTTCGCACTTTGGCGAAAATTAGAACCACACAAAGCAAGAGATTCAGAGAATCGCGTCTTGGCTCCTTGTGCTGTAAACTTTGGTTTACCCTCGGTTGAGGGCTTTGCGTGCCTTGGTTGAGGGCTCTGTGGTGCCTCATTTTGAGTGCTTTGCGGTGCCTTATATTGAAGGCTTTGAGGCGTCACATGCTTAGAGCGTTGCGGTGAAACGTTTAAGGGCTTTGCGGTGCCTAGTGTTGAGGGCTTTGCGGTACCACGGTGGAGTGCTTTGTGGTGCCTCGTTGGAGGGCTTTGCCTTCCTCGTTTTATTTTTTTTATATCAAAAGTTGACACCAAGCATTTTTCCTAAGTGTAGTCTGCCTCCAGGCGCTAGACACCGTTGCCATCATATGGAAATTAAAGTATAGCATTTTCATACATACAAGCATACACTCATAAATAGCGACAAAGGCAGCGGCCCTCGCCCTCAGGCAAAATGTTTGGTTTACATGCAAGTGGACGACATCGCCTTCTTGGTCGTCCTCGCCCACCGCAGTAAGTGCTACTTAATAATTGAAGATTTCGAAACGCCAGCACTGCCATAAACTAGTCGAGCGGACTCTGACTTCATTTTAATAAACGTCTCTGCGATGTCTGCACCGGAAACTTTAGTGGACTAGACCACACAATCTAAGACGACAGGCAGAGCAGCAACAAATGACAGGCCAACCTTAAGTCTTCTAAGTCTTAAGTGTGGGTGTTTAAGTCGCGCATCCTGCCGGGTCTTCGTGCTCCTAAAATGTGCACTTAAATCAGTCAGACACACTGTTAGGTGTCCGCCCACTGTCTACGGCAGCGCCTGGAGCTGGAGTGAGCAGGGGGGATGTCTTGTGGCTGTCGTCTTTGTAGCTGCTATCCATATCCAAGCGAACGCGACTATGTGTATGCATGACCGAGTCCTGTCTAATTGCCGTTGTAATTTCCGAATTGTCTGACTGGGTGCAACCAAAATGAAGCCTTATCAATGACGCCACGTTTCCCCGCGAGTGAACAATTTGCTGGCTTATTAAATAAGTCCCCAAAAAGGATTCACTTAATTTAAGAGTGCTTGTTCCGAAATAGTTACGCCCCATCGCAAAAGGAAAACAATGAAAAGATACCAATTTTCCATAGTTCAAATGCAAATACACATTGAGGGCAGCCAAAGGACCACGGAGCGTATGCGCAATGTTTTGTAATAGCTTCAACAGCTGTTGGGGCTGGTCTTTCTGCTTCACCACTGTCCTGGTTGTCACAGTCATTATGGTTTTTGTGGTTTTGGTGTCAAGTGCAGCAACAGCATAGAACTTGGACCCACCCCTGCTCCCCGCGATTGTGTGTTTCTTCTTTTACATGAGGACACTGTGAGCTTCTGTCTCGGCTTTTTTGATGTAGCTGCAGCTGTCGCCATCAGGTCAGCATATTTATAAACTCGTTCAAAAGAGTTTTTTTTTGTGTTGAAGGTGGTGGTTGGCTGCAAGTGTTTCAAGAAAATGTCACAGAACTCTTTAAAATTAAATGTTTACTTTTTCTATGAATCGCAATCGGAAAATATTATTTTGCTGGCAAGCTCATTAAAAGTAAACACAATGAACATGGTTCTACCTTTTATACTCTGCACCAAAGGTACATAGAGTATATTTAGTTTGTGCAAAAGTATGTGAAAGGAAGAAGGTATTATTTCCGACCCTATAAAATATATATATACTTAATCAGGCATCAACAGCCGAATCGATATAGCCATGTCCGTCTGTCTGTATGAACGCACAGATCTCAGAGATGGTAAGAATTAAAGGTTTGACATATATGGGACACATACTTGTTATACTTGCGGGCAGATCAAGTTTATTTTGAATTTTTTCCACGCCCCCTGCAGCCCTCGCAATTTGGAAAAAACGTCATATCTTCCACAGATTCGTAGATAGATGCTTGTCACCTTCTAGAGATATTTATTTATTAATATTATTTATCGATATGCTGAAACAATAATAAAGATCGGATGAACGATACTCAAGTTATGACCAAAAAAAAGGCCAGTTAAAACTCCCCACCCCCCTCACCAACCAACACAACATTCCATTCTAAAAAGTGCATCTAAGAGAGAGAGAGAGAGAGAGAGAGAAACTTAGCGTATATCAACTGAGCGTATAACAAAAATATTGCACGATAGCGGATAGCAACTGGAACAGAGTATGTTAGAGTCTGGCTTGACCGACTTTGATTGAGATGATTTAATGATATAGATCGGATAACCGATACTCAAGTTATGAGCAAAAAAAGTTAATCGGAACCCTCCACCTCCCCACTTCCTGCCAACCACCGCTGTATACAAACAAACACAATCTTTGGGAGAGAGAGAGAGAAACTCAGAATTGAGCGTATAACAGCGTATAACGCGTAAAACAGGGTATAACGCGTAAAACAGCGTATAACGCTTATAATACGTATAACGAGCGAGCAAATGCGAGTGACGGCATTAACTAGTACAGAGTATCTTATAGTTGGGCTTGACCGACTTTCTGACTTGTTTTTTATATGGTGTTATGTGCTGGTATTAAGCTAAGATGTTTGTTTTGTTTGATGTTAATGTTTATCGATATACACGCTGCCGATAAACGAGATTGGAACCAGGGCTGCGCACGAGTGGTTTACTGGGTCGTGCTGGTTCACTAGCTCCGAAGGTTCAGGGAGTGAGCGGCTCAAAGTTTTAAATTGTTACCGTCCTGGGCGAATAGTGGCTCAGAGTAAGAAGAAGGGTCTAAAGTTTTTTTTTTGAAAAGTCTCGCCTAGCTCTAGCTCTTGCGGAATGCACGTAGCCCAGCCGAAAATTACATTACATTATAGTTGAAAAATGAACAATAAGTCTCTATCTCGGGATATTTTCTGGAAAGTTTCCGCGGAGAGAGGAGCTTTATTGCTGGATTTGGCAGTGGCCCCCCAGCGGATCCAATTTTAGGAGGAGAAATTGGCCACCCACCTCTGGGTGGCCCATGGTTTTTATACTTAATTAAAAGCCGAGTAAAAGACTGACATGGCAGTAGGGAGCTATAGTATTTAAGTATTTATTTAATTTATTCCCTTAATTTAATTTATTAGTCCCATTTATATGTATATTTATTATATGTCGTGTATTCGTCCCAGAGGTACCCTGATAGGGGTAGGAAACAAAGAATATGTCTAAAGTTGTAAGTGGATCATCAGTGGAAGATCAGCGTCTGAAAAGATTATGGGGTTGTCGGAAGTCTTAGAAGTCAACCTATGGCAGGGCGGGGTATGTTCTGGCAAAATAGCCCATCTTTTTTTTAGCCATGTTTTTTTTTTATCTTTGTTCAATATTTAAGCCAAAATGTATCACGATCGTAAATATAAATTTTTTGTTGTTAGCCGACCAGTCCAGCTATCGAGGTCGTACTCATTCCTGAGTCAGCCGTAAGCTAGCCGGCGACCGATAGTTGGACCCGGGAAAGAAGGTCGGATCATAACAAGGGTAAGGCGCTTTCAACATTTCTTTTCGTTGATATCTGAGAACCAAACTATGTGTGCTCTTGTAAGCATTAGTTTTTTTTAAATAGAACCGACTCAGTTGGTTCCTTATACGAACTAGTACAATTAGTTTGGATATCAAAACTAGGAATTAGCAAAAATTCCGAAATTGGAAAAGCAGAGAAAAGGAAATTTAAAATTATGGAAAATATAAAATACCGAAAAATTTGAGAAAAACAGCATTAATCATGACGGGCCCTTCACACCCACCTAAGTTGATTATTATCCACAGAGTACCATGCCAAGTTGGAGTCGCTAACGACTTGACCAAGTGACCACTTTGGTAGGGTGAAGACAATAATGGGAAAAACTCTACAAACAAGTGTAAACGAGGGTTTTTTCGGGTTGTCGGTTTTTATTTACACACTATTTACACGGTTTTTTATTTACCATCTCAGTACGGTTTGTCTATTCACGGTTTGTCGATAGGGGTTTTTCTTTCTATCTGTCTGTCTCGTCCATTTCATTTACAGTGTCTGCCTTCGGTATGACCATCCTTTTATGTCTTTAAAATATCTTAACACTAAAATATTGATATATTTACAACATGGCAGTTATTCTCAAATAATTCGAAAAACTACTTTTATTACACAAGGCAACATATTAGACTTTTTCCAGAATATTGCAATGTTGGTGGTGATTCTGGATGATTTTCGTGTGCTGAACCCGACTGTTTTCAGAAATGCCTAAAAATACATATTTTGACCTATACTTTTATTTTGATGTTTTCTAATATTATCGTAAATTACTATTTCCTAACTTTGAAATGAACTATCTCAAACAAATCTACGATTTTTTCCATGTATTGTAAACGTTTTCACAAAAAATTGAATATATTGTTGCTGCCCCGAAGTATTGTTGATCATTTTCATTCAAATTATATACACAATTACTAGCCTGTTGTAGTGTTTTTTCAAAGCATAGCTTTGGGCAGTAGACAATTTTGTTATTTTTACTATTATCGGTTTTATGGTATATCTTCGCTAAAAATAATCGTACAATTCTTTGGGATGGTTTATTTTAAAGTTGAGAAATAGTAATTTACGATTATGTAAAATAAATTAAAAACAAAAGTCAAGGTTTCCCACAAAACGCGTCTAAAAGGGTCAAAAAAGCAACTTTTGGCCACTTTAAGCTCAAATTGGTAAAAATCTCGATGGACGATGGACCATTTATGAAAACAGATTCGTTTTCAGCACACGAAAATCATCAAGAATCACCACCAACCCTTCAATATAAGGATATCAATAGGATAGGATCAAAGAAAGATATAAAGATTGCACACTTTAAAGGGCATTTATCGTGATATTTTTTGTGCACCGAAAATATTTGGACAAATATTAATAAATTGACTAAGATAAGCTCTCAACTCCACAGCTGACGAAGCGGAAGCTGTGCCTTTTCCCTGAAGACTAGTCCCGAAATGGTTCGAAATATATTGTTTTGTTGAATTAATTAAGCACGTTACAAACATTGACCTCGAGCCGGCAAAAAACCCCAGTAAAATAATTTTGTTAAACGAAAGGGGATACGGATTAGGTTTAGATTCGGTAAGTCATACATTTATGTAGTTCAGCTTATGGTTCGATTAGTTTGAGAGTTGGTCACCAATTTTACAATTTGCATTAATTCTTATTTGACATTTTCAAGAAATCATAGAAAGTTTTAGCGGGCTCTAGGTCAATAAGTTATGATTTTGTTCATAACATTTCTAAATCAAGACACGCACAACATCACAAAGCAGGCAGGTTGATTGTATAGCTATTTCATAAATTTCCACAATTCAATCATCAGCGATCTTTGCCTATCTTTAAAGAGCTGGCAGAAACTACCTCATGACAGAATTGCTATGACCGCTTGGGAATCCCAAAGGCAGGCTTGTAGCAAAATCCGACACAGTAGCAATCGCCAAGTCATAGAAGCTTTGTGTGTGTTTGCTTGCAACGTAGCGGCCATTCTGCAGCTAGTGAGGGAAATTCCTGAATTTCCCAAATGCAATCAAACAGGTGTTTTTGTTGTTTTTTAATGAAACTATTTATGGTTTAGTTACTAACAACTGCATCGTGCCCTCGCATTTTATCACAATGAGACTGTTTTAGTGACCTTTTGATTATCAACCATACTTTGAACTTTTTAGTTACTTTTCATACTTTTTCATAACATTTCTAGAATGTTTTTCAACTCATGGAAAGATAAGTCCTTAAATAGGCCACAAAAGTGTACTAACCGTGTCAATTGTTTTGAAACCCCAAGATATTTCATATTTGAGTCAATGTGATTCTACAGCGACTTCTAAAGCGGGAAAGCCTGGCCCTACTTACCCTTTCCATTTTAGCAGTATTCGTCCCCATAAACTTACTCTGTCTCCTTAATGACCTTCAAAAGTCGCTTATTTAATCGGAAAACTACAAAATTAAACAAAGGGTCTTTTTCCATTAATTCTGTTCTATTCTAATGAGGGGCTGGGATCAATTTCAGCTGCAGTTAAACCAGTGCAAATTGTTGTACTCCCGCACAAAGCACAACCAGCAGGATGAAAATGAAAAACAGAGGGCCAAGGCATGTCAAATGTTCAAATTGAAAACCAAAATTTGGGCATATCTGAGCAAAAACTGACACACACCCTGGCCATGCTCAACAATGCAGTTGGCGCCCGCCTCGACCAGCCCCTTTAGCATGATTATCGATGTGGCTGCGTAAATCTGCCAACGATTTGCGCGTCGACTGACATGGGAAATGGGGATGGTGAAGAAGAGTGGGTGGAGTGGAGGAACATCAAAAAACTATTAACTGCACGGTGCAGCGGTCCTTTGGCTGGTGACCAGTGGTTGTACTAATTCGGTCCTGCTAGGCCGGGAAAATTGTCGCAGCGTGGAAAATCAAAGCGATTGCGGCATAGAATTATGCACACACATACTATACAAGTACATTTGGTATATATTGTACATGGAGAAGGCCCAGGCCAATATGATGTCAATGGCCCTGCCTGTCTCGCATTTCCACCCTCGCCTGTGACCCATCGGTGTGCCTGTTATTCATTATCCTTTGTGGGCAAATTCAGCTTCGACTTGTTCCCTGCCATATTTATGTGTGTGTTTGTGGGTGTTTGTAAATTTTCCAACTTCAACTTTTCGGTGGTGACTTTTCATGACTTTAAAATTGTGCAAAAAAAAGAGCAAAGAATGTGCCCAGTTTGAATATTCAAACATTTACACGCTCTGTTTACTGTTAATCACTGGACAAGGCAGACAGCATGAGCTGAGTTTGCACTTTAAAGCCCATTTCCACGCCCGCATGCCATGCGGCTTCCTTTCACAACGCTCAATGCCTCAAAATACATATATTTTTTTCCCCTTCAAATGTTTGTTTGAGGTTTTACAAATTGCTTTAAAGAATCCAAACCGCATTGCAGGTATTTCAACTGTGTTAAGTACATTGACATAAGTACAATATTCAATTGAATTTTGTTTTAAGCACTGGAGTTATGATTGCTATGCGACTTGGAAAATCATAGTTAAAGTGTAGAATGAATGGCAGGTCAAAGGTATTTGATTGGCAGTTGGTTAAGGGAAATATTGAAACGAAAGTTAAGTAGATGTGCTTGAGATTCCATTCTCCATTGAACCGACGCATTCTCAGTGAACCTAACTAAGTGTGACAAAATATTTGAAATATCTTAAATACCTTAAAATATTTGAAGCTTTCCAATACAATTTTTTTGTTATCTGGTCGATATACAATGATGTCTTTTTAAAATTTCTGAAAAGAGGTATAGAATTAGTGTAAAAGTAACTACCCATTATAGCCTGGGCTTTTATATCCTTGATTCAAGTTTACTAAATGATTCTCAAAAGAGTGAAAGGATCGTTCCTCAGGATTTCCGGTCTTTATTCACAACGTTGCTATATACACTTAAGGGTTACTATTTACATTATCTATACGAGTTCTCTGTCCATAAAATATATACAACGTCTACGTTCGTCTTTCAGTCTCGTCTCTCTGTCTGTCACTCTAATAATCTACTAATGCCTTCTGCTACTACGTTCTCCTCTGCTAGCGTCATCCATCCAGTGTGACTTATCGATATATTTACAATTGGCGTCTACCTTCAAAACTCCAAAGACTACAAAAGCAATATTTTTCATATTCTCCAAAGCTTAAATAAGACTTCAATATTACTTTCAGAAGAAGACGACTTAGAAAGTCATCTCCGAAATGCTGACGCTCGGCAATGTCTTTCAAAAATGAATACGATAAACTATATTATTTTAACCCTCGGATTTTCTAAATCATCATCGACTTAAGTTTACGTTAAACAGACTTTTCCAAATATGATGAAATTCGAATTGTATATTTAGCAAGTTAATTGATTTTCTATTTAAATTGGGTAAAACGAGAGCCAAACCAAGGTTTGAACCAATACCTTCACCTAAAAACCTCAAACCTTTAATTTCGAACATTAACCATTAGTAAATTTTGGCTCGATACAGCAAATCGGAGCTCCGATACGAATGATAGGGTGATCAACAAAATGATAAAGAACTGCTTCTATTTTACGAGAGCTGTCTTATAACCAAAGCTCGTAAATAACCATCAACACAAATTTTCAGTAACCTCTGCACACATCAATGACCGACAAAATTGAAGCAGAATCTGTCTAAGTCTCTGTGCACTGCGCTGATGTACTAGGCATCACTAGGCAATGCACTAGGTAATGTGACCATATTTGATACGAAGCTCTTAAAATATGGCTACACTGCCCCAAAACCTAAGAATTGTCACATTTGGTATTTTTATTTTAGCAGGAGCTTTGTTGAAGTGAGTACTAAGCTTAATGCTCTTGCTTATGCCCAGCGGCGCAAATTCACAATACGGATTCGAGCACCTCTTCAACACATCGCAGGCTGAGTGCCAGACAGAATCGATTACAATCCAACATACTTTTCCGTTAGCAAGTCTGCTTTGTGGGCTGCGAACAAGGAAACAAGCAGTAGGAAAAGCAACACGAAGTAGATTAAGTATAATACGAACTCATTTCGAATTTTCGACAACTCTGTATACAAAGTATACCGAGTGTGTTCTATACTTGTGGGCTTTTGTAATGCATGATGTGGGAACAACTTATTTAGCTGTGCGCCACTGGGTAATTGCGAAGAGTGTATGACTGATCTTAAGCTTTAATTATAACCTTTGAGAAACAGTTAGATCTTTTAAATTCGGTGGTCACTTACTCAAGTTATAAAGTTACTCAAGTTAAAAATTAAGTCGCCAGATTTTATCCCTTATTTTAAAAATTATTTCTCAACTGGCAACGATTTTGCTTGGTGATCTTAAGCCCCAAATCTGTCTGAAAGCTCATATATCAAACACTCTGCAATATTGTGTAATCAGAGCCATCAACTGAACAGTTTTTGTCTCCATCTAATCAATCTTTTTTGCAGACAACGCGAAATGGTTGAGCGAATTTTGAAACCTCTACTCATAGTACTTTGTACACCATGTAATAAAATAAATGTATAATTTTCTGTTCAGAAAATAAGTTGCCGTCAACTCAAAACAAGAACAAAATATTCTCAAATTTTATGAGGAGTGCCGGCACTGATGTCTTTTTACTTATCCTTGAAATAAATTCGAAAATTCAATTCGAATAATTTTTTTATGAATACGATTTTGAGAGCATCATTCTTAATTTTTACATACATATAACGACAAATCTTCATCAAACTTCCAACAATCTGATATAACATTGTTTCCAAACATTTTATGGTAGCTACCTACACAGACAAAAAGATCACGATATTTATTACGTGTATTTTGTGTATCGAATCGGCCTTTATCTGAAAAAATATCAATATGATATTATCGCATCCATATGTTTAGGTGGAAATAGTATCCCTTTGATATGAAAAATTGATATTATTTTGATATTATTGAAGATAGGGCTGATATTTTATCTTTTTTTTCTTCTCTGTAACTAAAATTTTTAAATAAGATCGATTTTTGGGTCAAAATCCAATTGGAAAAGTATTTTTAAATTCTGCAAGAAAAAGCAAAAGATTAAAACATAATTTATTGTCTTTATAACAACTGATCATACTTCTACGAAAAAAATTTTGTGTTTATAAAGAAAAGCTTCCTAATAATTTAGTGAAGGCACTAAAATGAAATAAAAAGGTTAAATTTGGTTTTTTTTGTCAAGCGTTTTTAAATACATAAGGAAATCGAATTTGTTTTTAATGTTGAAAGCTAGTTTGAGGTTAGCCGGCTCGAGGTCAGGACTAGCGAGAACAGTCTATCTACAATTAGAAAGGTCGCCAAAAACACAACTGTTGTAAGCTAGAGTTATCATTTAGTGATGATTGTTTGAGGTGTATCTTTCTCCAGCGAGTCCATGATACAGAAACTACATAACAATGCGTTATCATTGCGCGGATTCGATATTCTTAAGCTCTATTTACACGACCTGATCACTCAGCTGAGTTTTTGTCTGAGTTGCTGACAGCCTGTGTGAATTGGCGTCTGAGTAGACATAAGGCTACTCATCTCAGCGATCAGGTGAAATAGAACCGGTTCTATTTGGCCTAACCACTCAACAGAGCTAGTATCTGTCAAAAAATATAGGGTTGCCTAATTGCGCAATGCTGGCGTTGCCACTTTCTGGCTTTTCGCACTAATGAAATACATTTGTTATGGATTTTTGACTATCGGTTGGTTTTTAATGTATGTCAAATCAACTCTTATTGAAATTTAACATACAAATTGCGAGTTGCGTAGCATCAGACAAATTAGATGATTGATTACAGCTTTTGCTTTTAGTACAATTATTAACGTCACAATGTTAACATAAAAAAGATGATTTTAATAAACCAATGGTACTGTAACTGACTCATTTGAGCTTCTCAGCTTCTGTGTAAACGCGAAACTGAGTTGCTCAGATGAGATTTTTGACACTCAGGTCAGACCAAAACTCTCAACACGACGATCAGCTTGTGTATAAGGAGCTTTAGTCGGTCTTGATACCATGATTCAAGATTCCAATCTGTTATATTGAAATGACATGGTTGCTTTTGATTTCCTGGTACAGCCCTTAACTCAATTATTTTAAGTTTTCTATGTTCGCAAATTTATATGGTCTTAAGGCGGGTCAGGTATACAAAAATACCAAGACTTGGGCTTCTAATTTTAATCCTTTACAGTTTGAAAGCAAAAATGTTGTCAATATGTAACAAAATGTAAAATGGTTCACAGTTACCAAGCGCAATAACAAGCACAATGTCTTGTTTGACTAACCACGATTCGCGCCCTTGTTGATTGTTGGCAACCAACTGTTGTCGTTATCCTTTTTTCTCCCTTATTACAAAATGTTCGCGGACCACACGGCACACGTGTGGACGTGAGTTGCTGCCAGCACGGACCAACTCATTAGCGGACAGAGGCTGAATGAATGTCGTGCTGGCTATCGGTTCTGATCCATGCACGTTCGTAATTAAAGTTATCACGGCAGGGGAGTGGGTGTAGATGTGCGCCAGCCGCTAGGCACGCAATGACGCCGACAGATTTCGCTAATGACAAAGACGGGATAGGTAGAGGAAGGGCTGGTTGATAGGCAGTTGGTTATTGGAACGCACCTCAGAAACTGAACTTGGAAAACCACACAAAATTTAATACACAAAACATTCATTTTATGGGGGAAACGAAAGCGAAAAACTGAAAACAAAATATGTTGACCCTGTCAACAAGCGGCATGCAGCAGTGCGCCTGTGTGTGTCAGCTGTTGATGTATGGCCTCACCTGGGGTGGCTAGCATTTGTTAGTTATTTATATGAAAAATGGCGTAATTATGCATACCCAAAAAAAAATTATTAAAGCAGTGAAACGCACTCAACACAGATGTTCAACTTATTTGTGCTCATAACAGGAGCGAGCTTGCTCTATTAGACAAAGCCAACTTAAAATTGCATAGCTTAAACTTTAGCTATTTTTATGAAAAGAGCTTTGCATAGTTTTAAGTTCCCCCACGGATTTCTTTTATAGGGACAAAGCAAACGACATAAAAAATAGTTTAGCAAGAGTCTGCTTGGCAAATTTCTTTGTCTTTTTTTTTGTCTTTTTTTTATTCAATGATACCCAAAAGTAATAAGGTTGTATGAGGCTGTCCCATTATCAGTATTAAGAGCAGTTGTGTGAGAAACTAGCAAACAATATACGAGAGAACATTTTAAGAAATAGGTTTTTTAATAAGGACTAGAGGAAAATTCCTTCCCGTCCCAAATCTATCACGACACGTCTCGATTCCGAACTTAAATATTTTTTAGAATTTAAGATAGTTTTTAAGTTTGTGCAAAAGTATGTAACAGGGAGAAGAAATCATTTCCAACCCTATAAAGTAAATTTATTCTTGAACAGCGTCAAAGTCCTAGTCGATATAGCCATGTCCGTTTGTCTGAATCAGAGATGGTAAGAGATAGAGTTTTGACATGTATGGGACATATACTTCCTATACTTGCAGGCAGATCAAGTTTATTTTCAATTTTTGCCACGCCCTTGTAATTTTGAAAAATCATATCTTCCACATTTTTGTAGATAAAAGTTTCTTACATTTTAGAAATATCTAGACATCAATATTATTTATCGATATGCTGAAGGAATCATAACGATCGGATGAACGATACTCAAGTTATGAGCAAAGTTATGAGAGATAGAGAGAGCAAATGCGAGCGGCTGCCTGAACTCCTGAACTGGTACAGAGTATATTATAGTCGGGCTTGACCGACTTTCTCACTTGTTTTTATACAAAATTATAAAAAAATATTTCCGTTTATTTATTTATGAAAAAAGAAAGTCTTTAAATAATGCTTACATATAGATAATTAACTTGCTAATGAAATATACAAAAACTGTTCGTAATTTTTGAGTTATTTTTATTAGGGGACAAAATCTTTTCATAGTTATCGCCTAGAAGGCAAGTGCACCTTTCTTCCAGTATTCGACTGGACATAGAGAAATTCAATTCCCTAAATGGGGACTCAAAAATTAAGCAACAAAAAGAAAAGTTTGATGGTTCGCAGAGTTTTATTTAGGCTTCCTTACATACGCTTTTGATTTGTTCTTTAACAAGTTCTGTTGTTCAAAGTCTGTCCCAATGTCTATTAACGCATGGGCTAATTTCAAGTATCCATCATCTGAAATATTTACGAATAAACTTTTACCAGAAATCATACCTTCGGTTGTGGAAAGGGGCCGCAATTCCTTTGTCACAAAGAATAGATGCTGTCGAGCTCGATTTTCGATGACTTTAGGTAGTACTTTTCTTTTCATGCAATGGTAGTGACATTTTTGTGCAGCTGTGTCGGTGTAGTCCACTTGTGCCAGTGCGGCCTGCATATAGCAACACATCTTTGCACTTTTACATAAAATCCACCTGCTTCTTAATGACTTCTATCAAAGATTTATAGATATAGATATAGATTTATAAATGACGCATGTGAAACAAAAACGATTTTCTTGGGAGCTGACATTGGATCCCAATTTTTGCTTCTCGCTGCCTTTACGAGGTATATACGTATTGAAATTTAGCTATACGTTTTAATAAATAGGTGTTGGCTGAGAGCAAAGATTTATAGATATTATAGATGACGCATGTGAATGAAAAAACGTTTTTTCTTGGGAGCTGACATTGGATCCCAAAAAAAAAACATTAAAAAGTTTGTTGTATCTATATATGTAGTGTCTTTGCTTCTATCAATATAAAGTTTTTCTACACTTCTAATTGGGATGATGACGGTTTTAAGTAAATATCATTGTCTTTACTTAAAAGTTTGGCTTTAATTTGCTGTTTGTTAAGTCGTCGCTTCATCTTCACATGCTTTTAGAAGTGTGTCCATTTTTTAATTTGGATGTAAATGTGACCATTCCTCCAGTGCGATAAAGTAATTTTCGATCAATTTCGGAAAATTTCGGGATTTTGATTTAATCCCGTCTCGATGCCGACCAAAAATTTTCAATTTAATTCCATCCCGACCCAATCCCGCACTTTTTTCCGGGTCCCGCGGTAATAATTACAACTTAAGACGCATCCAGAATTAAACGACTTTATAAGTATTCTTACTAGTAAGTTTTTGGCAGTTTAAGGTCATGTGAGTTATGCATTCTAATACTTTGATCAAATTTTGTATTTTCGGAAATACTGAACCAAACCAAAAACATAAAATCAAATCGGTTTCATTTATTTTGATAGACATAGGGTCGATTTCTCTTCTTCCAGATGGCCACTATGGATCAGATAAATTTAGAATTTGCTTTGTTATTTGTTAGTTTATGTGAAATGGGTCCTTAAACTTATAATTGATTTGACTTTTAAACAATTTTTCAATTTGACTATTTTTTGCCATAACTTGCCTAACCCTACACCAATATGAAAATGTCTGGTAGGCACCACTTTTCAGTTCAGTTTATTTCTCACCCCAAAGACTAGACACTTTATTCTTTTTTATTTCTATTTTATTTTGTTGTTTATTTTATTGGTTTGACTTTTGTACCAAAAATTGCATTGAATTGTGAAAATAATCGCCATAAAAATGTTTCGTGCACGACTTGTAATTGGTTTACAAATTTATGAGGGTGGATTGTGTATATTTTTTGCGTTGCTTTCTTTCAAGACACAATGTGTGTGGGACATGTATATTTTATGGTCTCCATGTGTTATACACAAAATAGACGCACTTCTAAGGGGGTAGTTAAATTTGGCCTGCCAGGGGTCGTTGACGCATTTTTGGTTATTTGATTACCATTGTTGAGAAATTTAAATCGCCTATAAATTTTAGATGGGATTGTTCGACCATAGGTAGCATAGCAGGAGCATTAATTGGTTGGTTTATTGATTGAATTTAAATTTCAGTTAACATTTTACTAAACTCTCAAGTAAAGCCCACTTAACACGTTCCGCACTTCTTAAGAAAAGTGCTCTTCCCGTCTGCTCATAAATTTAACTTAAATTTCTTTTTTATTTTGTTCCCTCTTTCTGCGAGCTGCTGCTAACTTGAAACTTTTTTCATTTTCAGAAATGTTGTCCTGATTTCTGTTGCCACTTCCGCTACTCCTACATAATTCCGCCACCCAAATTGTTAACCACATGGCTTTGTTATTGACATTTCTGGAGTAAGGTAATCTTTGGAGGGGACAAGCACCACTCCACTCTCTGGCAGCGATGTACGTAACAATTGGTGCCACCAATACCAACACTACCACCACAATCTCTCCGATGATTTTACTCGGGCGCCATTTGCAGAAACAGCAACGGCATCGACAACAATAGAAAGGACGAAAAGGAATCCTGAAAAAGAAACAATGACAGCGAATCGCAGGAGGAAGAAGACAATCGGCATGTTAACATCAGGCCTGAAATCAGTAGTCAAGTGGAAAATTATTATATCATCAATAATGCTACTGTTATTAAATGGGACAAGTGAGTACAGTTAGCGTTCTAATCTATGATTCTAAGAGTTGGTGTGGGGACATTGTAATGTGAAGGAAAATGTCAATGACAATCCTCGCTCCGGACGCCACTGAAGTCAGCTTTAGAGATGTTGCTGATGATGTCGGCATCTTAGTTGGCAATTTTTTCGGAAACTGCTTAATTTTGACTGGAAGAAATTTCGCATGAGCATCGCTTAGGAGCTGTTGAATGATGTCTATACTGATCCTGTTTTGCTCAAAAATACCAAACTTTTGATGTCGGTTATGTTTACTACTTGGTTGTTTTACTACAGATCTTACCAAAAGATAGTTGGTTCGACAACTAATTAATGTATTTTTATGCACATGACAATCTGATCTGATTCCCGAGTTTTTTCAGTTAAAATATCGTGAAAAAACCAGAAAAAAATATTCTTAATTTCTAAATGCATAATTCAATAATTTTCAAAGCATTAACTACACAAGTCAACAAAATTACACTTTTTCTAGTATATTGAAGGGTCGGTGGTGATTCTAGATGATTTTCGCATGCTAAACACGAATATATTTTCTTATTCTTAGTGATTTGAGCTTAAAGATACAAAAAATTCCTTATTTGACTCTTATTAAACGCGTTTTGTGGATAACATATACTTTTGTTTTGACTTTCTTTAATATTTTCGGAAAGAATCACTCCTTAACTTTGAAATAAACTATCCCAAATAATTCAAAGATTTTTTCCAATGAAGATAAACCATTTTTAGTAATTGTATCCAAGTTAACAAACACCCAATATTTTGTTGCTGCCCCAATGTATGCAATGGGTTTGGTTGAAAATTTTCATTGAAATCCTATACAAATTACAAGCCGGTTGTACTGTTTCTGCAAGGCTTACTTGTCTGCAGTAGACAGTTTTGTTATTTTATCTTCGCTAAAAAAAATCGTACAATTCTTTGGGATAGCTTATTTTAAAGTTAAGAAATTGTAATTTACGATAATAAAATTTCGACGTGATGGACCATTTCTGAAAACAGATTTGTGTTCAGCACACGAAAATCATCCAGAATCACTCCCAACCCATTACCCAACCCATTGAACCTTGTTTCCTAGTGCTATTTTCCGATATAGTCATAGTTGAATTTCTCTGCTCATAAAGCTTACAAAGAGAATTTCTTATAGACCGGAAATAATATTTGGCCTTGTACCCACCCTATGCTGTTGCCGCATGTCTTCGTGACTTAATACTACAACAGATCTCCGTAGTCAAGCAAGATATCCTGTCGGTACCGCATACATTTCCGCAAGAATATTGCAAGGGATCGCCAGTTTGGCCCATTTAGCAGCGCAATACAGTCCCCTATCTCCAGAGGATGCCTGCCGAAGTGAAGCCGCCTAAATTCTGCTAGTATGGGGCACCGAGCGACAAAATTAACTACATCTTCCCTCTCGCGTAAAGGAGTTCCGTTCGTGCCTTCAATAGCATTGAAATTGTTGACGCGACAAACTGATCGTGGAAATAGTTTTTTCATTTAGATTATGCTCCAATACCCTGCACGTATATCTAGACTGACTTTGGCGTGCCTGGGACTCGAGGAGGTCTCGTGCGTGTTGATCTAGCTTTTGCAGAAGGTTGATATGAAGGTGATCTCACGTGTCCAGTGTTGCCAACTTTAGCCGAGAAAAAAAAATCAGTTTTCGGCGGGACGAAGAGGAAAAGAACGCCGTATTTTTCGACAAAAAAGCTGGAAAAAAGCGCATGGTTTTTCTTATTATTTATGCAATTATATATTTAAAACATCATCACAGTGATAAAGTTCCTCGTTCTCGCTATTGTCGTAGGCCTTAGTTGTGCCTATTAATATATTTTGAGTTACTAGGAAGGACCTTATAATCGACGTAGCATTTCGCATGTCGACGTAACCCGTATCTGTAACTACACTTATAATATTTTTAATGTAATATCCCTGTAGTTTTTGTTGTGCCTGGTGCTGGCGAAAGCAAAGCTTCCGGTGACCCGTTCGGCACAGTACTCCCAGACTCTCATACAAATATAGTCAACCATCAGGCGATGTCGTCTGCTCTCCTGTCAAAATTTTTGTATGAGATTTTTACTTTACTTCTCGTTAGTGCTTACTTCACAACTGCATATTGGGCTTAAACTGAACTCAATTTAATTGCTTAATAAAATTAATTTTATGAAAATCCAAAAGTAGATCAATGCCTGAGCTTCTGTTGATTTATAGGTTTAGCTTAAAAATTTGTGCAGCAGTGTCGAATAGATTTCTCGAACTCGCTATCCATATGAAGCATAAATCTTTGAAATCAAATTTCCCGAAATCGTTTACTTGTATTATATTAATATTAGTATCTGATGAAATAATCAATTTTTTCTTAAGTTGAAGTTTAGTGAAGTTTACATTGTCATATTGTGCAGTTGCAATAACTGCAGTAAACTCAAGAGGTATCAGATTCATTCTTGCGAAGCCTTAAACTCCGTGTTCTGCAGCCAGACTTTACAACTTTTTGGTTTGAAAACTTTTGGCATTTTTGTCAAACGATCTGTAAACTTGGCTAGCACTTTGAGATAACTGTTTCCTTTTCGTTAGAAGTGGCAATTAGGGTCTATAAATGACTGACAGAGATGACAAACTATCGATTTGATTATAAGTTTTGCAATTGACTCGAAAATAAAAATAAAGCTGAAAAAAGCGGAAATAATTTTTTAAAAAGCCAGAACTCCCTCTTCCAGCTGTTTCTAGATTTTTCACGCAATACGGTTTTAAAAAAAAGCTAGAAATGACGGGGAAAAAGCTGATTTGGCAACACTGCACGTGTCTATTGCATTCAAGTTGAAACGTTTTGAATTTTACGCTTTTACTTATATTTTTTCTGCAATCTTAGAGTCTTTAAGCTTTTGTGGCAAATGACGTTTAAAGCTCATACTTGACGTTAGCGTAACCCCTAGATACCGAAATTCACGTACCACTTCAAGCTCTTCTCCATTCAGGAACCACTTCTCATCTCTTGTCTTACGACCTCCCCAATTTTTCATTATCAGTAACTTGAACTTATTACAGTGTATTTGGAGACTCAACTTTTGACAGAAGCTGTGTTTGGCGTTTATCATGTTCTGCAGTTGGGTGGCATCTTCCGCGAGGATTACTAGATCGTCAGCGTACATAAAGACTTTGACCCGCTCTTCACCAATTCTTACTCCATATTCTTACTCATAGAAAAGTATAAGTAGCCGTCTAGACGTGAAGCTACAAAGTGTGCAATAGCTCAATGCGCTAGCACGCCATTCCGTAAGCTGTTCGTTAAGTTCGTTAAGTGCCAAACAAATTTTTCTACTTTTCTGAAAGAATTAAATGAACCAAGTCGAGTGGAGTAGGAAGAGGGTTGGTTGGACGTTGAAGCTGTTGTACAGCACGGTTGCCCAAGCCCGTTCCGCAAGCTGGGCAGTCTTTGTTGTTTTAGGCAAAGAGATAGCAGGCGCGTATGGCCTTCACGCATGCCTTATGCAACAACAATAAATTTTCATATGTGTTCTCTCCCCTCTCTTTCTTTCCGAGCTAAAGTTTTGTTGTTGGCGCGTGCGGAACTGCAATAGCAACTTCATATGTGTCTCTTTTCTCTCGCTCCTATGACTCTGGCAAATTCGAGCGCAACAACAATGTTGCAACAATGTCGTAGGTTAGCGATTTTCATCGATCGCCTCACTCGCAGTGTCCGAACTTTGTTTTTGCTTTTGTTATTCACGCCGACACACACACACAAACAAAAATCGGGTTTTTCTTTCTATTTCTTTTTCTATGGTTGTTGTCATGCGGCCGTTTTATATTATCAACTCAGTTTGAACTGATAAAATTGTTCTATAATTAAGGAAAACTGTTCATACACTGTTTTTCGTTACTTTTGTGCTCATCTCGAGTCCTATGTTGTCGGTTTATTCCCTCTGTGTATGTGGAAAATGGATTGATGATCTGAGAATGTAAGTGCCCGAAGTGGCGGAGGCTGTAAGCAATTCCAGCGGAGCGGATAAATAATATTTTACATGAATATTTGCATTTAAAAAATCCGCGCGATGTGTACCGCGATTGTGTGGCCACTTTTAAGGTGTATTTGGCGATGAATTGAGAGATACATATATAAAGCTTGTTTTCCGAAAAAAATTCCCTGCTTTTAATTGATTAAACCACAACTTTACAATATTAACATTATACACATGAATCCTTAATATTTATACTTTCTGTTATTGTCCCATTTTGATTCGAAACGGAAACAATCCGCCGTTAGCATTTATACATCCGTAAGGCTTTCCTTTTCTTATTTGTGTAATTTGTTGTCCCACTCTTAATTTACACCGCAAAAAGCCATTTAACAATGGAACAGGGGTAGCAGCTGACTTTTGTTGTGTTTTGAGAGTAAGATATAATTCACAAGGATTTATAATGTTTTATCTCTTCTCTTTTCATGCGATGACTTCTTTGTTGGGCCCCTGTATTGTGCTGCGGCTCGATTTTAACAAAAGGTCACGTGCTGGCGGTGCGAAAGGGTCGCCTGATGTCCCCAAGCACATTCACTGCACTCAGCGGCGACCTGCATGTGCAGATACAGTTCAATGGTAACGAGGCGGGAGCCAGCAGCACGACGACAACAGCCAGTCCTGACGTCCACTTGAGCACTGACAAGGTGGAGCTGGAGCTGAACAAGAACACCATAATGAGCACTTTAGTCATTAGCAAAATCATTGATGAAGTCGAGAGTTCCGCCTCCGACAATGCCACACAGAAGGTGTTGTTGCAGCGCCGACGCAAAGAGGTGGTTCAGAATATACCACTCTTTCCGGACCCGCGTTTCAACGTCACTCAAGTGACGGTGCCATGCCAGACATTTGTGCTCGGAGGGCTCTATGAGATGCAGGTAGTCAACAATCTCAAGACGATTTCGGCCCTCAATCGTAGTGAGTTGACTACGACTACGCTTATGCCCTCGCAGGATGAGCGACTACAGCAGACCCTGGACGTACGATGGCCCAGTGCCGAGATGGATGTCAGTCCCGTACGTCTACGTACCTATCCACAGAAGCCGGTGGAGGTGACTTTGCGCTTTCCCGAAGTCAATTGTGATCGAGCTCTGTTAAGCGAGTTTCCAACGTTACCCGAGTTCTGGCTGGAACTGGTTTACTGCGGCAAGCAACGCAGCTGCGGCTATAATATCTCCAAGACGAGTATACTCTTTGCCGAACAAGTGCGTGGATTTCCCAAGCATAAAACCCTGACACTGGGCTGCGAACTATTCGGCTTGGCCGGTAACTATGCCGTTCAGCTGCGCCCCATGGTGGCGGCGGTGAATGTACCCACGACACGTCGTTTGATCAGCGTGGACTGGAGCGATGAATTTGTGTTCAATGTGTATGCACGTAGCATCTTTCCCTGTGATCCACATACGGGCATAGGCGTTCTCTATGAGTATCCTGGTTGTATACTCGAGCAGGGTGATCGTGTACGTTTGTATGCCAAGTTACGTGCGGATGTGGCCTCATTAAAGCCACCTACCACGCTGCACTATGTGTCCGAACAGCGAGTGGTGAAGAGTCAGCATTCACTTTATTTTGGTTGTGATCTCTTCTCCGAGAAGTATGTGGAATACTGTTTTGTCTATGTCAGTCAGGCTATTTCTGGAGCTGTCGCCGATGTCAGGATGGACTGTGTACCCACGCTACCTGTCAGTGGTAAGTTGAAAAAATCTTTGCTAAACCAAATTCCAGGTGGATTTGAATGGTAACGCTTAAGAGATGGATGATCAGTTAAAAGGTAGAAGACTGAAGTTGTAAAACTGTGACTTTTAGACGTGCAATTCGCTTACAAGTTATCATTTTATATTTAAGAAGCGTATTGACATGTTTAAAAAGAACATTTGGATGGCGCAATCAGCCAACTTAATGCTTGTAAGCAGGCTTTATCTCAAATAAAGAGACACAATATCTGAAAATGTCCACAATTGTGCCTACAATGGAAATTGGAAACTTGCCTCAAATGAACCCCCTGAAGAAGTCAAACCAACCTAATACTTCTGCTAACTACTGTTCTGGTGCTGAAGAGATAAGATCTGCTATTGTTAGATTTCGAATGAAGAATAAAAGCGTTTTGTAAGGCACAAATGGTTCAGACTAGAAGGTAGCTTGACTCGCTGCCATCTCACGAAGCATACTACAAAGATCCCTTTGATGCTTCCGCTTGGTGGTCAGGCTTGGAGCGTTTTGCTGGTGGCCTGCCATCGCTTCCAGAAATGGTGCCACAATCCGACACTATAATAACATCCGATAAATTCCTCAACATATGCAATAAAGTTAAAACATGTACATCATTAAATGTCTGTTCATATAATGCAGTTAATAATACTTACTATGATAATCCTACGTCTGTTTCTCGTAATTCTTGGTTCGTAATTTTTGACATTTTTGAATTAATTATGCATATTTTACCATTCCCGTTCGTTGACATTGTTCATGTTTCGCATTGAATGACATATTTTTAGTGGTGGGCCAAAAACTATCGTGATAAAACTGATTGGAACGAAGTAAAATAGGAACATCCCCAGAAGATGTTGGAATGATGATACAATTTTGGCACGGCAAATGCTTATGTCACATTTTTGATAATGTTAGATGTGTCTCAGTGTGACAGAAATGTTTAAAACCATTCCTGTGTTCCTGATTCGACATCCGATCTTTATGAAAATTTGTGAGACTATAGATATTGCGAATATAAATTGAAGTCTTAAATTTGATATCGATGTCGGCGTAGAAAAACGTTCGCCACTTCCGCCAAGACTTCCGTTAAACAAAAGGGTCGTGTACCACTCAGAATTGACCGTCCTACGTTGCTCAAGTGAAACAGTAACCACATGACCCATTCGGCCGAAGAAACAGGCAACCATTTGCTTTGCAGTGCTTCGTGCGCGAACAACTTTTGTGCGCTTTGGCTCGTCTTGGAACACCCACGCGGTCGATTGCTGTTTTGTTACGCATACATATATCCATGATTTGCCACCTGTGACGATCCTATAAACGTATTTTGAAGCACCGCGATCGTATTTTTTCAGCATTTCTTCGCACCGAGACCTGCAACGAATACTTAATTTTCGTGTACATTCGCACATTTAATCGGCTTGTTTGTGCACGCCACTTTGGTGTGACACACAAGAACTGATCGAAAGCACATTCGGTCAGAGCGGGTAAGCTTTTTTTTCACTCGTGTAATAATTGAACAAGCTTGTCAAAGCTCGCGGCTGAACGGATGCCAGCGGATATCATGCTGCCACTGACGAGTACATTTAGTGACTCGCGCTTTAAACATAAAATCACCAAGCTTACTCGGCTTGTTGACAACAAGCCCCAAGCGAGCAACATTCTTACACACGAACGCTTACTCGGTTTGTTGACGGCGGGCTTCGGCTAATATGATGTGCAAATGCAACTGCGTCACACTTATTACGCAGTAGCTGAGCAGCGGTGAATGACAGAAATTAAAAAGTTATTGCAATTTGGATTCTCTTCGTGGCATAATGACAGAAAATGTAGAATTTATTTCTGGGTAAATTACAAATGGCTAATTCACCTTGTCTGGACGACGCAAAGGAAAAAGTTTTGTGTGGAATGTGGTGTGTGAAAATCTAAGACCAGACGAAACTGTAGTGGCAGGTTACGTTTACTGTCGCACTTGCTGCAAGGTGTTAAAGGCCTTTGGAAATCAAACGTCTAATTTAACCCGCCACAGTTGCTGTAATAAAATAAAGGAGTCACAAGTTCTAAAAACATTCTTTATCACAAGAACGAGAGAGGGAACCGTGCGCCAAATACAAATGCAAAATATACAAACGATATCGTGCTATCTCTTTTGCTTTCACATGATGTTGTTTTTGGCGTGCTGTTCGCGCCAAGTGTGTTACTCGTATCGCATTTGTAGCAAGGGTAAACGAGATTTGCTTTTAACAGCCCGCAGCAGATCATTGATTTCGGTAACAAGTACTTGCGGTGACTTGTAGCCGAAGGTACGAGTCATCTCGGGTGTTTCTACTATGCAGTACTCGAGCTCGCCAATACAATGACTCGCCAATACACGATCACTTTTGAATTTTTTGTTTTGTGTATGCTACGCGAAAATGGTCAACGAGCTTTGAGCTTTAAGTTTACTCGTATCGCATATGAAGCATGGGTGATTGATCATACATGTGTAAGCTCGCTGCAGTTCTCTGCTTCGCACCAATTCAACCGAGCCATTTTTGGAGCTATTGTCAAATAATATGGAATCCAACGCGAACAAACGTTTTTACGGCAAGGTGTTTACGCAAAATCTTACATATGCTGGTGGAACTAATGTTTAGGGATGTCTCAATCTCGCGGTATGTCACATGACGATCTTGCATTATCAGTACACGCACAGCATCGATGTTTTCTGGCACAACAGCCGATTTTGGACGACCTTCACGATATTCTTCGCTGAGCGAACTACGCCCACGATTGAAATCATTATACCAATAATATACAGTGGTTATTGAAGGTGCTTTATCGCTATACAAAGAACTGAGTTCATCAACACACTCTTGTTGAGTTAATCTACGTCGAAAATTGTGAAAAATAATCCAACGAAAACCTTCTCTTGAAATTTACATTTTAAAGCCAAATTGATTTTTTCAACTCCCTGTGAACAACACAAGTAGCAGTAGTACTTCAAAACGTTGTGAGACCGTTTATGCTACAAAATGTCAAACTTTATTTTGGTATTACCAGATTTTAACTATTGACATTAATGTTACCAGTTCCCGACATATAAATCGTACACCACGTAGTTCGAAAGTAAGAAAAGCTTTTGATTTTAGTTTTAGCGTTTTTAGCTTCTGATTTCAACGCTAGCGTCATAAAACTCGGCCATTATTGATATTATATGTATTCAAACAGATTTGAAATTTTTGATCAAAATCGGATGACTATATCTTATAGCTGCCATAGAACCGATCGGTCGGAAAATGGGTCTTAGTGAAAAAAACTTTTTTGTTTTCAAGTAAATCGTTCATAAAGTCGGTGATTCTTAATAAGAAACGCTTTCAAACTAATTTGAAAAAGTTGATCGACATCGGGTGACTATATCTTATGGTTGCCATAGGACCGATCGGTCGAAAAATGAGTCTTAGAGAGAAAAACTTTTCTGTTTTAAATTTTATCTTTCTTAACCTCGGCGATTGTTAATTTGATATGTTTTCAAATCAGATGTTTATCTGTCGGAAAATGGGTTTTAGTTAAAAATATTTTTGCTTTTTATGTAAGCGTTCTTAAACTCTGACATTTCAAAAACAGCATTTGCAAGGGTATAAAAACTTCGGCACAGACGAAGTTAGCTTGGCCTTCTCGTTTAAGCGAAGATATACCATTTTACCGAATAAGGATCTATGGCATGTTGTTTGCTATTAATATATACTTTGCCAAGACGACTCGTCGAATGCTCAACGTGCGAAATACTAAGATACATCTGGTTTTGTACAGAGACTTCAAGATGATGTTTCTATAGCCTGAATTTAAATTTTGTTTCCCTTACTTTCCTATAACTGAGAAACCAATCACAAAATCAACTTTTAATTAACACCCGTATGTTTTTGTATTGACTTTAAGTCGGAATATTTTCGTTCAAAAATAAACCACAGCATCAGCCAGCCAGAGGTACAGGATTCGTACAAAATTGTTTTACGTAGTTTTCTCAACTTTTCATTTGATTTTTTGCCACCGCCTGCCAGTTTTACACAGTCTCAAGCCTTAAGACAACTGAGAACTTCACATCCTAACAAGAAGCCGCAGCATTCTGCTTCAGTACATAGTCTCGCCGCTGTGTTTTAGCTCAGTTTTCCTTTACTAAAGCAATTTTTTTCTTAGAGATTTTCTCCCACTTTAATATTTACCTAAACTTCTTTCAGAATCTGATACCGGTGGCTGGGGCGTTTGGAGCGAGTGGACTCCTTGCTCTACAAATTGCTTGGGTGGTACACGCAATCGGTACCGATTCTGTGATTCGCCACCGCCACGCTATGGAGCCAAATTCTGTGAGGTAAGTACTGTCTCATCAGCTCTATCAATATCCTTAATGCCCTCCATGTTCTATACGCCTACATTTTCATGCTATTACTATTACTATCTTTTCCTTCACTGCGTTTGACTCCTGCCAGCCTTGTCTTTTGTCAGTTATCCTCGAGGCTTACAGTTGAGTTCATGTTTCACTTTGTCCCACTTCCACACGACAGAACTATATCATTGTTTTGGTTGTTGTTGCTGCTGCTGCTGCTGGGAGTAGGCGGGTGGGTGCGTAGGACATTTTGCGCTATTGCTGTAGGCCTCTGCAAAGTTTGTGTGTATCAACATAGCGACACTTGCTCCAGATTGCGTGGGGAATTTACGACGCTTCCGACAATTGTATGCCAGCACACACTCCATTTTTCTTTTATTCTCCTCCGCCACGCATTTCATTATCCCCAAACTTCCGGCATCCACATCAAGCGATAGGGGCACACATTTGCTCATAGTTTTGCAAACTTGTCGAGAACAATTACAAGAAAAGTTTTTAAATGTGCTTTGCCGGTGCACCTCCTCCACTTATCTTACATTCCACTTACATATGTCGATGCGGAAGTTGGAACAATAGCAGAGCCTTAAGGCGGAAAATTAGAATGGAATGGGAATGGGAATGAGGATGCCAAAGGTGCAATCATTTTGCCTTAGCCCGGAGAAGACAAATATTATGACTCGAACTATTAATCAAATAATGCCATTGTTTATTACGAAACAGCCTAAGGCGTTGCTGTTTACCCCCATAGGTTGCAACTTCCTTGAGAGAAGTAGGCAGAAGGAAACAGTTTGCTAGAATATTAATATAAATAAGTATTAATAGCAAGAAGATGAAATTCAACCATTCTTAAGGCATTACTTGGACAATCTGTCTAGTGTACTCCTCGTTTAAACATAAAAATTTGCACAATATTTTGTTATATGGCCCATAAAATGTTACTGAACAGATTTTTCTTCACCTATTTGTATTCAGATGAGTCTAAGAAGTTTTTTTTAAACAAATTAAAAAAAAACTGCTGTCAACCTGACTGATTCACTGACTGGTGACTGCTGCACAGCCTAAACCATAAAACATAGGAAGCTGAGTTTTACACGGTAGTTTTATTTTATGCTGAAAGTGAGTACTTAGATCAGATATTGGAAAATTCTGTCGGGAATTGTGGAAAATTCGCGGAGAGTGTTGTTTGAAACTTTTTTTATTTATTATCCGATCAGGTTCAAACTTATTTTCGAAGTTATTAAGTTATGTTTAGGGCAATAAAATGTATATTCTTAGAACCAGGGCTTAATACCGGAACCGTTAACCAAAATAAACCGTTTCAAATCAACTACCGGAACCGAAACCGGAACAGATAAAAATTTTTTCTTGAGATCCGAAAACCGTTTACCGTTATTAATGGAACTGACAGCACCGGAACGAAACCGAAACGTTGGTACCGGTACAGTTTCGGTTTTTTTTTTACCTTTGCAGAGCTCATCGTAGATTTGGTCAAGAGATGAAGCTTCTTCAACATTTGCTCCAGCAGATAATGACTTTCTTCTGCACCGGAAAGTGTGGGATTCAGTTCGCGAAATTGTACGCATATTAGAATCAGCGGAGGTGGCCACAACTAAACTTCAACAGAAAATCTTGTTTTGGGTGATTTTTATTCCATTTGGATACACAGGATCTCTAGCAAAACAGTTACTGGATTCCGTTAAGACTTTTCTCGCGTGTTTGAAACCATGAAAACATTCTAAACTGGTGGTCAGAATCCTCTACAAAGTTCTCAGAATTGTATGAGATTTCAAAAGTCGTGCTTTCTGTTCCAGCTAGCAGGTTCTCTGACGATAAATTTATAATGAATCCGTTAAGAAGTTTTATGGACTCAACCACATTGAATGTAGTTATGTTACCGCGAGCAAATCACAAGAATGCTATATTAGTAACTTAAGACTTGGACGCACCGGTACGTACCGGTATACCGAAATAAAAATCTGGGTACCGTATCGAAACCGAAAACCGAAATTAATTGAAAAACGAAATAGATCCTTTAACCGAAACATTCATTTCGAGATGTACCGGAACCGGTACCGGAACCGAAATTCGTTTCGGGATTAAGCCCTGCTTAGAACCTATATTATTTTGATTATAACTGAGAAATAATTATATATAAACTTTGGCAAAAATTACTTAATATTATTAAACAATTTAAAAAGTTATTAAATTTGGATTTTGATAGATACATTAAAATACTATTCAGCATTCGGTTTCAAATAGAATGAAATAAGCAAAGCGTGGTACGGAGACGCTGACAATTTTGTCGGAGCGGAAATTGTTTGATAATTTTCAGAGCAGCTCTGAGAATGTAGTGTGACCGAGCAACAGCCAGAAATCAGCTGTTGTGTGTATAAAACATAAGCGGGCAAATTCAAATCAAATAGGAGTATAAAATTGAAAATGGAAGTCACTAGGGAAAATTCAGCTGTCTGTGCTAATGCCATGGTATTGTGTGGGGAGGTAGAAGACGTGCCCTTCGTTTTGGTCTGCGGGAGCAGAACTTAGCCACTGAGACATACTGCTATAACGACAAGGCCAAACGCATCTGGAGATCAAAATTGCTGGGGCCGCACATAATAGCCACAGCCAACTCCATGTCATACTCGTCGTGGCTTACTTTAAAGGTGGCCAGAACAGTAGCAACGGAAGCTACCACAGTAAGCCGAAGGAGCCACTACTATAATAGGCTGTGGAGACTTGAGCTTAGGGCTGCTTGACCGTTGGCTGTAGGGCCGTTCCCTTAGCTGTGGAGATTGCGAAGGTTTAGACTCGGGTGGTATGCATACATTGGGCAAATGGAATACCGGGAGAAGCATACAGAGAAGGATTCTCCGCAGCTCCATATACATTGTCAGAGCGATTTGTTGGTTGCTCCGTACTCGCTCTGACAATGCGCTCTGACAAATTTCAAGAGCGGATTTCCTGAGCTATGTAATTAGATGGGCTCCGACAAAATTGTCAGCGTACCACGCTTAGGAAAATCTACATACATAAATGCGAGCGAAGCAGCAGGTATAAGCTAGTATTACTATTCAACGAGCTTGGTAAGTTTAACTGAATTGCTGATATTGTTAAAGTGACATATAAAACCAAAGAATCAAACCGAATCGCACTTCGGTTCCGGTTCTGGTACGTACCGAAACTTATGTTTCGGTAAAAGGTTCTTTTTTGGTTCTAATACTATTTCGGTATTCAGTTCCGTACCGGTACCTAGATTTTTATTTTGGTATACCGGTACGTACCGGTATGTCCCCTTAAGATATAAAGAAAGATCGGTCATTGGTTTTGCGTCCACCCAATTTTTTAGCGATGACATAGTAACCAAGAGATTGAGAGAAGCTTAGCCCTGGCCCTCCTGGAGGTGCTGTTTGAGCCAATTTTACTTTTACTTTTTACATAGTAATTATACTCCAATAAACAAACGTTTTACGCTCACTCTCCCTTCTCAAAGACAAATGTGGAAACTTTGTCGAGTTTTCATTTCATTTAGTTTGAGAACGTTTCTCAGGAAAAATTATGATGTTTGATGCCATTAAACTGTTTGGGGAAAATACTCATCTATTTGAATTGTCCTGTTCCTTTTCATATAAATACATTTATGAATCCACTTAAGCTTCCACTTTCAACCGGTCCTGAACCGAACCCGTAGAACCAGTTCGGTTTGGGTTTGTGGCTCAATCGCACCGGACCTTTTAAATTCTAAACCTCCCAAACCTGGACCCAAACCGGACCTCTTCTGATGAAAAAGGTTCGGTTCAAAGAATATCTTTAGTCAGGTTTTTCCATGTATCGAAAATTATCACAATATTTTGATAGTTTAAAAAATTGCAAAATTATATCCAAACTGTATATTACGACTTCGAGAAGGAAATAAAGTCAAGTTGTTAAATGACAAATCAAATCCGTTTATTGATAAACATAGAATGTGCGGTCCTGGTAGAGAACTAATGAATGATTACTATAATGAATGAGGTCCTTTCGGGTATTGATAAACGTTTTTAATAGTTTCGTTAGCTGAAGGCTTCCTTATCAAAAAATATCTCAACGATATCAGAATTGATGAACCAAGCTTCGAACCAAAACCTGAGGGTCGATAAGTAATGGAACCGGTTTGGGAAGCGAACCTAACACTTTCCAAGGGGTTTGTACCCCCGGCCTGAACCTTTTTTAGAATTTCAGAGGTTAGCAGCCTTGGGCAGAGTTGCTTTTCTCATTAAGTTTCATTTGAAGAGAAATTTATTAGCACAAGTACTTTTTTGTTGTAAGGTTATCATGACATTAAAATGAGGATCTAAATATATAGAATGCAACATTTTCAAAGAGACTGGTTTCTCGTTTTTCTATATCATACTACAACGGTGTTTTCATATATCCCCAAGGCGGTCACACTGACGTGCTGACTGAGTTTTGCTTGTCATTTCAACAACAAAATCTGAAAATTTTTTCACAAATTTAAAATTCTACAAAAAACTCAAAATGCATCAGCAATCGTTGAAAGTTCAGCCCTCAGACGTTGCCGTCCTCAGCGCCTCGGGCCGGTCCGCGTTGCCCACGGAGTCCAATTGTTTCAACCAATTGGCTCATGTGCATCGTCTGCGCGATTCCGAAATGAATTACAATGAGCATCAATACAATTTGGATATGCAAATGCTGCGTAATCGCGAAGGTCTGTGCGTGCCCCTAAGAATGGGTATGGATCGTTTTGCGGCCCGCCAAGTGGGTCGTTTGCCATTCCTACCGTCCAGCAACTTAATGGACGATGTTCTGACTGGTCGCATTGAAACAATTGGCTTCGAGGACTTTTTGAACTTACCCGAATACAATGAGCAAATGCGTCAACCTCATGCCGTGGTAGAAAAATCCATGGGTATCTACCGTTAGAGTTAAATATTTTATTAATACACATGTTAAGCGGTTGCAACATATTCAGCCTGTCATTTGAGCAAAATAAAACATTTTGGTGGTTGGTGGTTAAACTACTCTTACAACAAAAAAAAAAAAAAGATTTGCTAAACCAGACTCTTTTTTTGAAAGCATGTAACTTAACCAAATTACGTAAAGGTCCGCCAGAACTTAGTGCCAGCTTTGCAGTCTAGTTGTTGCTCAGAACCAAAACTGTACCGATAAAACGTTTAGGTTCTTTTTGGTCTTTTCGGTTCCAAAAATATCGGTTCTCGGATACCGGTATACAAAAAATTTCAAATATCGGTTCCGGTTCTGGTTCCGAGTTTTAATCGGTTCTTTTCGGTTTCGGTTTGATTTCCTGTATAAAACAAGAAAGAAAGTCGGTCAAGCCCAACTATAACATACTCTGTACCCTTAACATCGCAGCTCGCATTTGCTCACGAGTTATACTCGCTCATCTCTAAGTTTCACTCTCTCTCTCTCTTCTCTCTCTCTCACTAAGATTGCCGTTCAATAGAATGCTGTGGTGATGGGTGGGGGGTGGTGGGTGTTTACTGGCCGTTTTTTGCTCATAACTTGAGTATCGTTCATCCGATCTTTATCATTCCTTCAGCAAATCGATAAATAATTTTGTTTACAAGGTATCTCTAGAAGGTACGAACGATCTATCTTCAAAACTGTAAAGCTTAGATCTTGCTTAATATTTTATAGCTTAATGTGAATAATATTTTGTTAATGTAGAATTTAGTATCTTATATATAAAAATCTCGTGCCACGGTGTTTGTGTTCGCACTTATCCGAGCGATTTGTATGAAATATTTGGTATGAGAATAGATAGTAAATCCGCTTGGTGATTAAATGGTTCAAAAAATCACTAAATTTTACAATTTTAATATGAGTTTAGATTATTGTGATGATTTAATAGTTGGCAGTTGTCGACGGGTAAATAAGAGGACCAATCGGTCCAAAAAAATCGCGAAATTGGTCAAATTCAGATATGAGTTTAGATTGTCATGAAGACGGTTAAATAGATGGGTAAATAGGAGGTGTATATCAGGAGGTTGCTTATCATGAAGACGGATGCTAAAGATCAAAAAATGGCGAAAATTACACTACTTTCGTATGAGCTTAGTTTATCGTGAACACGGGTGAACAAATAGATGGAAAAATAGATAAAGGCGTGTCCTAAAATTGCGAAATTTGCAAAATTCTATATTGAGTTTAGATTGTCGGAAAACGTTTCAAAAATTCATACATGAGTTTAGATTGTCAGGGGTAAGTGGATGGGTAAATAGGAGGTATGGATCCAATGGTCCACACAAATAATCGGAATGGTAAAGAATCAAAAATTCTAAAAAATTTGGAAAATTACTAAATTTCCGTATGGGTTTAGATTATCATGAACACGGGTGAATAGAAAGAAGGTGAAGATTGAAAGGATCACAAAATCGCGAAATTTGCCCAATTTTCGATTGAGTTTAGATTATTATAAAGATTTTATAGATGGCAATTGTAATGTTAGGCTAAGGCAAATAATTTGGCCAAATTTTGATGAAAATATGGCAAAATAATAGCCAGAAATTAATACTAAAACTATGGTTCCCCACGCAAATAATTTGAACGAGTATGGCCGACAAGTTCCCTTAGTTGGTGTAATTAGCAAAATTTTGATGAGTATTTGATCAAATTATTTGCCTGTGGGACCTTAGCTTTAGCCTAACTTCTTTGTTTAGTGTTTAAAATTCTAACGGGGGCGTAACAGCGCGCACCGGTACAGTAATTTATGTATAAGAATGAAAAGTACGTAGGAATTAGACAACGGCTTATCAGAAGTGAAAATATCATTCAAAAGTGGACTTAATACATTTCCTAATGAGTCCCCCCAATCAAACTTATCAGAGAAATGACGAACAATTGGTTTGGACATAGCCAGGGAAACAGAATGAATCAACAGGCAAATAATTTAGTTATGTGCTTAAGCAAAGCTTTAGTGGAGTAGTTCAGGGCATAACACAGTACCCAACTGTATAACAGTTCGTAAGTGAACTTTGGGTTGCCGTTATGCAATGTTATTAACAGAAACTCTAGTTGCCTCTGGAAAAGCTCATTTCCCTGACAACACAACATTTGTTTATTGAAAATTACTTCAGTTGGGTAAATGTATAAGAATTTCCACAAAATTGTTCAACTGTTCAACTACAAAGTTTAAACATACAAATTTGCCAAAATGCCGCCAAAAAAGAAGGGAAAGGGCAAAGGCAAAGGCCGAAAATCCAAGGAGGATCCAAATAAAATGACCCAAGTGGATCGTACTTTCTATGAGCTGACCATCACGGATTTAAATCAGAAGCTAGCCCGTCTACGTGCACATCTTGCTAATTTGGATGAATCCAACATAGGGCTGGCGGATAAGCTACACGAAGTGGAACTTGATCGCACGGATGTGGCTGCCCATTTGGAACGCACTTTGGCGGAGCGGAATAACAACATCACAGAGCTCGAAGAGCGTTTGGTGGAAATCACCAAAGTGAGAGATGAAGAGAATCGCTTGGCTCAGGAGAAGATAGCCGATTTGGAGGCCAAATATAAGGCAATGCATGATCAGTTGACTTCAGAGATTAAGCTGCTGAATGGTAAACTAAACTCGCTGGATGAGTTTCGCATACAACGGGATGTACTGCTGGCCAAATTCGATGATCAGGAGGCGGATCTCAAGGAGAAGGAAAAGGACCATAAGGAGGCGCTTTACAACATGGAACAGCGGGCGGTGGTGGAGAAGGATGCCCTAAAAAAGGAAGTCGAACAGAAATTGCTGCAAGTTTCGGAGGATTTTACACGGTCCAGTGAGATACGCAATGCGGGATACACCCGCCGCTTGATACGCGAGAACATTGCTTTGCAAAAGGAGATTGATCTGCTGGTGATGTCACAAATCAAGCTCCAGCAACAGTACAATAACCAAAAGGAAAAGCACAAGGAAATGGAGGAGCAGTACAGCGCATTGGATCAAATCAAAAACGAATTGGTACGCAATTCGGTGAATAAAATCAAGATTATTGAGGGGTTGACCAAGAACTATGAGAAGCTCAAGGCCAAATATGTGGAGGGTTTGCGCTATCGCAAAGCCTACGAGGCTCAACAGACGGCCGAGCAGTGCGGACAGGTCAAGCAAAAGGATGCCTCAGTTAAGCTACGTTCACTGGGCAAGCGTATGGAGATAATGATCCTGGAGAATAAGCAACTAGTGGTGGTACATGAACAGCACGAAATGGAAATCCTAAGACTGCGTGGCATTATACAGGAGATCAAGGTGACGGTACGTGATGCCATCATAGCCGATCAGAGTGCCAAACTCTTCCCGCAGCGACTGATTACGGCCAATGTGGATGCCCCAGAGGTGATAGCTGAGGTACGCGAAGATGCAGTGGCCTTGTGTAAGCTGGCACGTATTGATCTGCTCTCCAAGTTGATGAATATAGTCAGCACTCATTCGGAAGAGCTGCCACGTACCCCTTCCATAGGCTCCATAGGCAGTGTCACCTCTTCGTTGTATGCCCCTGGTAGAATGGGCTTTATGCCTCATAAGCCCAAAGCGACACCCTATGAGATATTCAAGAGCGAAGTGGTTGACCAAATAGTCGACCTAAAGATACCCGACTATTTGCAAAAACAAAAGGATCAGGCCAAAACTGAGGGCACTGGTCGACGTGGCGATGAATTTTCAATTATTGATGTGGAATTTGGTACCACTCTGTATGTGTCCTCATCCCGTGAAGATGATTTAGCTGAGATGGAGGAAGAACCACTGGAAGAACCCGAAGGTTCCAGTAGCACGGTGTCGGTGAAGAAGGAAAGCAGCGAGGGTAGTGCACCACCGCCCACAATTGCACCGCTAGCCAAAACTACCTCGGTCGAGATGGTTAAAGATCCCGATAGCAAGTCAATGCGCAGTTTTAGAACTTCAGATACGGGTGCCACCGGACTAACTGGCCTAACTGAAGAGATGGGTGAAGAGGAGGAAGACTTTGATATTAATCTGTTCTATTAGGTCCACTTTACCGTCTACATATATTTTATGATGTTAACACTAAAATAAAGTTTAAACTTAAAACTAGCACGGAAGTCAGTCAAGCCCCACTTTAATATACATATGCATGTCTATTCGGGCCAAGAAGATTTAACATATTTAGAAGCTCAATTTGAAGCGCCTTTCTATTTTGAGTGCTTTTAACTAATGTATGTAGATCAGGGCCGGCCAGCCATAGCCACCGGGGGCCGAAGACAATCGGCAATTCGCACCGAATGCTTGCCGAAGCCATGCATACACTGCTCGCCACTTGAATAGGACACCCTGTATGCTCTCCTTAAAACTGCTCGTAACTCGAAAACGAAATGGTAGAATAACGGTATTTTTTGCATATTATATTTGTGCAAGCATTCTTCGCTCTTTCTGGTATATTCCAAGTTTTGGAATAGAACCGTTATAAAGTTGTTTGCACTTTATGTGAGCATTCGCCAAAATTCAATGGAATTTTTGCGCCACTTGAATAGAACATGCATTTTATTTGGTCGGTATCGTTGACACGTGCACACAAATTTTGGTTTACTTAAACTTTTTGCTTTAATTGAAGTGTATATAAAATTAAAAAAAATTAAAATGGGGCGTGGCACTTCATTATCTGAGTCGGAGAGAGGAAAAATCCAAACTTACAAGGATTCTGGCCTTTCTATTGCCAAAATAGCAAAAAAAGTCGACAGGAGCCGTCACGCCATAACAAATTTTTAAAATAATGAGGCTAATTATGGTAAAAACATGAAGGGCCGCACCCACAGTGTGCTTACCATCGCGGACAAGCGACTTATATTAAGAGAAGCTTCCAATTCGCACGACTCTTTGGCCAAGGTAAGGGAAAAATGCAACGTTAAAGCAAGTTTCGCAACCATGCGTCGTGTTATTAATAGTGCTACACACCTGAAGAGACTAAAAATCAAGAAGAAGCCACCTCTTAACCCGGCTCGGAAGTTACAACGCCTTGATTTCGCTCGCGCACATGTCACCTGGACTTCGGAGTGGCAACGTGTCGTCTTTTCGGACGAAAAAAAGTTTAATTTGGAGGGCCCCGATGGCTACAGCTACTATTTTCATGATCTTCGAAAAGAACTACACCATCTTGATAAGTTGTGTTGTTGTGTTATAATGGTATATTGAAAGAGGCCTTTCCACACTACCAAACTCTTTTTGCAAATCTAAAATGAATTTATCAACATGATAATGCCCCTATACATACGGCCCGGATTGTTAAATCGTATATAGCGAGCCAAAACGTGGAGTTATTAAACTGGCCACCCTATTCACCGGACTTGAATATCATTGAGAATGTGTGGGGATGGCTAACACATAAAGTATATGGATTAGGTCAGCAATATTCGAGCGTTCCCAAACTAATTGCAGCTGTCAAATTAGCATGGGCTCGATATCGTTGAATTATTTGGGAAAATTGTATGCATCCCTTCCAGACCGAATGTGTGAGGTTTTGGAGAAAAAAGGAGGCTCAACACACTATTAAAAACTTTTTTTTGGTTAAAAAACATGTTAGTAATTTCTTATTTAAGTAATATTGTTATTTGAAAAGGATTGAAATATTCTTAAATGGTTTTTAGATAAAGTGTCCTATTCAAGTGGTGCAAAATGAAGACTCCAAAATTTGTTACTTATTGGTTTACAATGTTTTTTGTACACTTACAACTTTTGAATAATTTTGTAATTTTCGTCTAATTACTACATTTAAATAAACTTTATAAGAAAACAAAAATTATTTTCCTAGATGGCTTGGTTTAGCAGCAATTAACTATAGAAAATCGACTTTAGAGGTGTCCTATTCAAGTGGCGAGCAGTGTAACTTCTTCGTCTTCTGCATTTGGCCTGCCCTGATGTAGATATTGTGTCATTTCAAAGAAACTCAAATTGAAACAGTGACATATTTACACTTCAATCAAAAGAATTGTGACAAGGGAAAATACGGTGGCTAGAGCGAGACGTATATAGTCAAAAAAGAACTCTGAGAACGAAAATGACAGCGAACAGCTGACTACTATATGAGTAAAAAGTTGTTGATGCAGCAAATTGTGCTTCTATGATAAATTTTCTTTGTTTCCTAAAAACCTTACTCATAATTATTGTCAAAAACACGGTGGTTAGACGGAGACGGACATTGTCAAAAAAGACCTCAGAAAGCGAAAATGACAGCTATCAGCCTACTAAGTCTCGAGTGAAAAGTTGACGAGGCAGCATACCTGATCAAGTCACTGTCACAACATTAGATTTACTATTAATATGTTATCGAAGGGCCAAGTACCACCCATAGAGATAGGGAGTAGTACCCCTCTGTCTGGACAACTGACTACGCCCATCGGTAAGCGCCAAATTTTCTTTTTTTATTTTAAATCTTAAATAACCTGGATGGACTACCAGTAAAGCATGATTTTCGAAATGTGGAAAGCAAACAAAGCCATCGCAATCAGCTGTTTTTGTTTAGTGTGACTTTAAATCATTATTCCAACACATTCACTTTTTGAGAATATGGTTGAAGTTCTTGAATTTTCAAGAATTTCGTTGTTGAAATCAAGCTAAATTCGTTCTCAATTTGGTTTTTATAGGCAAGGGGAGTGAGTAGCAGTAGCGGAGCAAAAAGGGTAAGCAAACTTTGAGAGAATAGCTTTGAACACGCTCTCACAGTTTCGTTTTTCATGGGAGAGGAGTGTGTGCAGAAAGTAGTGAGAGGAGAGCGCAATCGTTTATTGAGAGCAGAACACTGTCGTTGTCAGATGGTAGGCCGTTGATTCATTTAGTGTTGAGCATTTCGAGTGTGAAGAAGTAATCGATTGAAGGATTGAATAAAATAAAGACAATGTTAAAAATACGTCAAAAAAAAAAAAAAAATTTTAATAAAGAAAAGCTATGCACCGGGTGATGGTGGGTGAGGGGTGGTGTGGCGGTCGTACTTGGATCAAGTACTGAAACGCTTGAATCGAGAATGTAGGGTTAAAAAATGAAATGAAACCAGTCTTCTGAGATGGAACATTCTTGATCCAAGCATGAAATTCACTATTTTTCTCTGAGTGAAGGCTGCCTCTAGTACAGCTGGGGTCAGTCACTCTATTTTCGTCAACCCAGCGTTGCTCTTTGTACGGTGATGCGTCGTGCCGCCTGTCAAATTGTAACATGGGCTGAACGCTCAACAGAAAGAGACAGAGAGAGAGAAGGCGTACGCTCAAATTTTTTTCCGTGAGAGAGCGTGTGCAAAGAATAGGAAAGGATTTAAAAAAAAAGTTATATCAATCTTCGAACACCCTTTCAGCAAAATATTTCACAGCATGCCAGTGGAATGCATTATGGCGCTCCATGCATGGCTTTAGGGCGAACGAGTGTCGCTAAAGTCGGCCCATATATGGCATTGGGTCGAACGAGAGTCGGTTATGTCGCTTCTCTGCATGGCATTGCGTCGACCTAGCGTGCCTGGAGAGCCGTTAAAGTATTGAGCGGACATCGCCTTGAAAAATACGTCAGTCGAGCCCATTGTGAGGGAAATAAGCGAGCGTCAACGGCAGTCACAAAATCGTCGACGGAACGTTGATACAGCGTGGGTTGGCCGTAATAGAGGGCTATTAGTCTCCTTTTTTATACCCTTGTAGAGGGTATATTAAAATTGTCGAGATGTTTGCAACGCATAGAATTCCTTCTATCCGACCACATAAAGTATACATATTCTTGATGAGCATTGACGAGGTGAGTTGATATAGCCATATCTGTCTGTCCGTCCGTCTGTCCATCTGTTTCTATGCTATCTTCTCCGTCAGTTTTAAAGCTATCTTAACCAAACTTTGCATGAAGTCTTTTGGTACAAATATAAAAGTAGTTCTAGTGAGAAAAACTTTTTTGTCTTCAGCCCAAACGTTCCCAAACCTCGTATTTATAAGTGCCCTATGCTTTCACTTGATTCCACCAAGTTTTATGAAAATCGGCCAACTAATAGTATAGCTGGCATACAAAATATAGGTCTGAAAAAGTCTTAGTAGGAAAAACTTTTTTGGTTTTAATGCTATCGCTCCCAAACTGGTTACTGATCAATATTATATGCTACCACAAAAATCTGCCAAGTTTGATCCAAATCGAACGACTATAGCATATAGCTGCCATAGGAACGATCGGTCGAAAAAGGAGTTCTAGTGAGAAAAACTTTTTTATTTTCAATGGTAGCGTCTTTATACTTTCCAGATCGGCTTTCACACAATTTTGGGGAATTTGATCAAAGTCACAAATGTATGGTATGGCTGCCATATAACAAACTGTCAAGAAAATGGTCAAAGTAGTGGCTCCATCTATTGCTGAGTTTGGGAAAAAAATTTCCGCTAAGAATGTTCGACGCAAATAGTTTAAAACCTTAATTTATATAAATTATACAAGCTGTAAGGGTATATAAACTTCGGTCGAGCCGAAATTAGTTTTCCTCTATTTGAAAGTTTAATTTACAGAAAATAATAAATCAATTCTCGCTTTGAATTCGTTACGCTGCTCAGTTACCTGAGCTCCTTCCTACATTTCCATTGCTTCTTTCTAGATCTACTCGCCTATTGGGTCGGATATGCTTACTTCTTCCTGTTACACTTATTATACCCTTTGAATTTCCCTTTTGCACAACTCACCTTATTTACAGGGTCCCTCGGTGGAGACACAGAAATGTGGCAAAAGCATTGGCGATACCTGGGATTGCATTTATGAAACATCCGGCACCGTTTTAAATAAATCAAATAACACGGAGGTCAGTCAGGAAATTGGACCCGGCTGTCGTTGTGGCTGTATTGTACACTTGGGCTCCTCCAAGCCCAAACGTATCATAGCCGGAGCCACGCAAAGCTGTCCTGGACGCTCCTTTTGGCTTATACAGGTAAGTGGTTGGCCGTTTGGAAACTTTCTTTCGGCATTCAGTAATAACCATAAAAAGAACAATGCCAAACATTCAGAAGTGTGTGTCCATGAATAAAATTCCGTACGCTTGAAATGAAGCTGCCTGCGGGCCCCCAAGTGACACACATACCCGCACACGCACTCCCACACAAAAGACCTTTAGCTAAAGTAACTTGCCACACGAAATGTAGTTGGAGGGAGTCAGAGGACAAGCATCAGGGTTCAACCTACTTCTAGTTCATGCATAATAAATACTTTATATAGTCACTTCTTTTAGATAGCCAATCCAAAGCTAGCATCGTACGTGGGTCAATGGCATCGATGAAATGACCAGAGTAGGCACTTTTCTTGTCATCATTATGAATTGATTAGAACTGTCGACTTGATTTGATAAATTGGAAATGATGTTTGCTGCATTACTAATTTTTTTAGATAAGATTTTTGTTGAGTTTTGGTAGGATTTAATAACAAAATACAATGCTATGTCTTTTTTGTAGATTTTTCTTACACAAAATTTGGAATATTACAAATAAATTTATGTTAGGGAGGTGCTTTACAATCAGGCATGTTCTCAATTCCATTTACAAGGAAGCTTTTCGAAAGTGGAATTGATTCGTGTTCTCGCAACACCAAAACGAAAAAGTTTTTCGTTTCCAAAAGTAATGCTTGTTTTGGTCGGTGGAATGAAAAGTATTTGCCAAATTACGCATTCCTACCGTTGCTAGATGTACATAAAGCAGTGGTGTCCCAACTCACACAATCAAGCATTGCGCTTGTGTGCATATTAGCGAAACACGAAGTAAACATGTTGACATTTACACATGAGCAACAACAAAACGAACAAATGCCTCGTGAGAGAACAAAAAACCGAACACGTACATCATAAGAGAGCAAGCCAACGAGCGTGCTATTTATAGAACACACGTATTCTCTCTCTCACTTTATGCGTTTGTCGGCTGCGACGCCGGCAGAAATGTGTGTTCCTATCCCTTGGGATAGTCTTTAGTAATTTTGGACACCACTGACATAAAGTGAATTTTTCTTTATTTTGTGATCAATTTAAAAATTGTTAATAAAATTAAATTTTCATTTTAGTCTTTACAATTGATTTATAAAGAATTTTTTGGTTTAATGTGTTCAGATTTTGGCAGTGCAAGCCTCTCTCATTTTCCACTGTTCAATCGTTTGGATATGTGAATTCTCTCTTATGTATCTAGTGCCAATACCGCTTGGACAAAATGTAAAAAGAGAGCAATTTCATTCGGAATTGAGAACCTGAAAACGAAACCGAATCGGAATTGCGTTCGATTTTCTTTTGAAAAAGTAGTGGTCTTATCTTACTTCATCTTATTTTACGGATGTTCATTGAAACGTGAGCGTAAGTTAAAGTCTTCCCTGCCCGACTTCTATATAACCGTTACTCAAAGGAAGATAGCCGAAAAGTGTGCAACCATTTTTAACTCGTCTATTTATTATCCAATCTTTATGAAAATTTGAGAGATTATAGATCTTGCGAATATAAATGGGTGTGTTTAAAAGTAGAGATCGATATCTTACAAATTGTGGGTGTAATTCAATATTTTGTATTGTGGGGCGGGATCAAGCTTGATCTTCGTGCAGGCAATAGGAGTCTACATTTCAAATTAGATTGCTCCAGCTTTTCTAGATCTATTCTCTAAGAAAGATTCTCTAAGATCTAGGTGTTCATACTGATGGACGGACAGGGCAATATCGACTCAGCTGTTGATGCTGATCAAGAAAACCAAAGAACCGGTTTGGTTCTGGGTTTTGGATCCTCGAGCCGGATCATGAACAGAAACTTTCAAACACTTAACATATTGAACCTAAATCCAAACCGAACCGCATGTATACGTCTATGTCTTAGTGCTTATAAAAATCAATTGCGTTTAAGTTCCAAGTTTGTAGTGGCTGTAGTTCTGATCCAAAAAACAAGTTAGAAAGTCGGTCGGCTAGCAAGGCAACTCCTTCACAGAAGAAGGATAAATGGTGTCAGAGCCAGAAGAAGACTTTTGAGAATCTTCCCTTGGCAACTTCCAAGACGACGTATCTGAACCTGCCATTACATTTAACATCTAACACTAATCTAACACCAATCCAAACATAAAATGTACCATACGAACATTAAACTTTTCCAGTACATCGTAAGTCGCTGACAAAAAAGTGACATAAAGATGTAACAATAAAAAAAATTCACAGTTTTTGAACCACCGTTTTAGTTTATTAAATGGTTTTTGGAGCTAACTGTTCGGTTCGTGGTTCACTCTTAATTTGTTATAAGCTTCATGGAGGCCTGTTTCCCTTTTCTAATTTTCGCATATTTTGATTTCTAGATGAATATGTGACCTTTCGCACAATTGCGAATTTCAAATCCTAGAAAACATTTGAATAGATTTTAAATTCTTATATAAATGTCTCAAACAGGGCTGCAACCCGGATTTGAACCGAACCGGTTTGAAAAAAAAGGTAATACTCATTAAAATTTATTTGGGTACCCGTCTATGTACGTAACAGCAGAATCGACAATTAGAAACATAACAATTCGAAGAGTCGGTCAAGCCAGACTATGATATACTTTGCACATGCGAAAGTGAGTATATGTATACACTTTATAGGGTCAGAGATGTTTTGTTCTGGCGGTTACATACATTTGCACAAATATTCTTTGTACCTAAATCAGACACTAAATCAGAGAAAACTGACACAAATTTTCATCTTATACATATACATATCGAAAAACTTCATTGCCAGCTTGCCATGAAGCTTTGCCAGCTTCGACAGCCCCCTACACCTTTTCCCTACAAACAAAAACTTCATGAGGAACTTCATGAAGTTTGTTTCACCGTGTAAATGCGAACTTACAATGTATCTAGTCGTCAAGTGTATACCTATTGTTTGGTTATTTTAAATATATTGGGAAAAACGTGCATCGAAAAAAGATTCGAACCAAAACCAAAGCCCAAGAACCTCGAACCTCAAATTTCCGAACCTTAACCGTTGGTAAATTTTGGTTCGAACCAGCAAATGCGAGGTTCCGGAAAATGTTTGGGTTTGCAGCTCTGGTCTCAAATACATGAAGTCTCAGTCCAAAAGAATTTCACTTCGCATCAGTGATATGTCTGAATCGAACGAAGGAAATAGGTATAGTGCTCCTTACAAACGATAAAGATCGTACAGGAAAAAAGTCTCCTGGGTAAAGTTGAATTAAGGTAAAGAAGCGCGACAGAATATTGAGAATATCGTCCCAAAGAGGAAATGGGTTATTTACACAAGTCAATTAGCAACTTTCAGGTATATTAAGAGGTTGATGGGCAATTGCAGCTTCAAAACGGTTGACAAATCCGACATCGCTAAACAACAAAACAGCAAAAACAGTTTTTTTTAGCTGTGGGCCATTAAAAACGCCTGCTTTTATTTTGGCAGAACTAAGTCTAGGAAATGTTTTTCTAATAATTGAAAATGCTTCGCTGTCTTCATTAAGTGCACGCACATAATTTCTGAGTGACATTCCAGTCAGGGCAGCACAGCATTGATCACTTACCTTTAGTGGATTCAAGCAAAATTATTTTGCCGTCTTTACATATAAAGCTGGGTCTTATCAGAAATTATGTGCGTGCACTTAATGAAGACAGCGAAGCATTTTCAATTATTAGAAAAATGTTTCCTAGGCTTAGTTCTGCCAAAATAAAAGCAGCCATTTTTAATGGCCCTCAGGAGTCTGACTGAAATTAAAAAAAGAGCGTGGGTTGCATTCAAATCACTCACGAAAAATTTCTTGGGCAATTTGAAGGCTGAAAACTTTGAGGAAATTGTGAATGAGCTAATTTCGTCTTATGGTGCCATGGGTGTCAACATGTCGCTCAAAATAAATTTTTTAAAAAAGCACCTGTATTTTTTTCCGCCAAATTTAAGCGACTTTAGCGATGAGCATGGTGAAAGATTCCACCAGGAAATTGCAACAATTGAGAGCCGGCTGGTGTGCTTTTGTGCTGCAGCTTTTGGGTTTCTTGTTTGAGATGTCACATCTGGGAATTTATGATATTTTGCTACTTCAGCAAGCCGAAGTACGTAAACATGCTTGAGAAAAACATCTTTCATCCGCAAGTGTGCGCGAGCTCTTAAATGTCTTCGCCATTTGCAGAGTTTCCCACAGGAGACAATCGGAAATCGATCAAAGCAAGTGATTAGGGAAATCAGAGGTGATATCAGAGGTAATGACTTCGGGAAAATAACGCGCCTAAATGTATCAAGAGCTTTGAAAATGGTTGCTTGTTTCAACCAAGTTGAAAATTGTGTGAGACAGCCAACTCTGTTTGCCATAAAACGAAATGTTATTGAGTTAAAAATGTTAAGAAACGAAAAATGTCATCCAGCAATCATGGCATTTTATTAATGAACGGCTTCAGTTACTCATCTCCATTCGATTTATTCAGACTCAATAGGTTCTAATTACCGAGATCAGAGATCTATTTAAGTGAAATAGTCTTTGAATGCTTCTTCTTCTTCTTTATTGGCCCGATGTTGCATCACAACCGCTTGACGGTCTTGGCCTCTGCAATGAATGCCCTCCACTCGCTTCTGCATTGTGCGAGCTGGCACCAGTTGTTTACACCAAGGTTGGAAATGTCTTTCCGCACTTGATCATCCCATCTTAGTGGTGGGCGACTCCTCCTGCCTTGTCCTCCAAAGTCAGCCGCCTTCGCTTTGTACATCTTTTTTACTGGAGCTTCTTCATCCATCCGGATTACATGTCCTAACCAGCGCAGCCGCTGTTGCTTTATGCGCTTGACTAGACTGATGTCCTTATAGAGCTCATACAGTTCGTGATTCATTCGAATGTGGAATCGATCGCCAACTTTTAAAAGTCCATATATCCTCCGAAGGATTTTTCGCTCGAAAACGCCAATCGCCTCCTCATCCGCTGCTGTCATTGTCCATGCTTCTGCGCCGTATTGCAGGACTGGGATGATGAGCGACTTGTATAGCGCTATTTTTGTTCTTCGAGAAAAGGCTCTGCTCTTGAACTCCCTACTGAGCCCGTAGTAGCATCGGTTTTCAAGAGTAATTCTTCTTCGGATCTCCAGGCTGATGTTGTTGTTGCCGGTAATCATCGTCCCGAGGTAGACAAAATCCTCTACAACCTCAAAGTTGTACTCCCCCATAGTAACAAATTGTCCAAGACGCGTAGACTTCTTGTCCGTGGATACTAGGTACTTTGTCTTGTCCTCGTTTACCGCTAAGCCCATCAGTTTAGACTGCTTCTCAATCTCTGAAAACGCCCTGCTTACCGCCCGTTCGTTTTTGCCGATAATGTCAATATCATCGGCGTATGCGAGTAGCATTAGATCTTTATAAAGAAATGAGCCCGATCTGTTGGCATTTGGGCACTGGCGCAGTATATACTCCATCAGTAGATTAAAGAAGTCACACGATAGGGTGTCACCCTGTCTAAAACCTCCCTTGGTATCAAATGGTTCGGAGAGGTTCTTTCCTATTTTGACGGAGCTTCGAGTGCTTCTCAACGTCATCATGCAAAGTCGAACGTACTTTGCTGTTATACCAAAGGTAGACAGGGCGTCAAAGAACCTTGACCTTATCGGTGTGTCAAAGGCTGATTTATAATCAACAAAAAGATGGTTGGTTTTGATATTTCTCTCATAGGTCTTCTCCAGGGTTTGTCGTAATGTGAATATCTGGTCTGTGGTGGATTTACCAGGTCTGAAGCCACACTGATAAGGTCTGATCAGTGTGCTAACAAGCGGCTTTAGACGTTCACAAATAATGCACGACAGAATTTTATATGCGATGGGAAGGAGACTGATCCCACGGTAGTTGGCGCAAACTGCAGGGTCTCCTTTTTTAAAAAGTGGGCAAATTACACTTAGACTCCAATCTTCGGGCATGCTCTCGTCGGACCATATTCTGCTGATGAGTTGGTGCATGCACCTTACCAACTCCTCGCCTCCAGCCTTAAACAGTTCAGCTGGCAGGTCATCTGCACCTGCTGATTTGTTGTTCTTAAGCCTTTTTATGGCTACACAGACTTCGTGATGGTCCGGTGGGTCTATCTCTATGTTGTCGATTGGTGGCGTCGCTACTACTCCAGAGGCGGTATTGTGTTCGTTGTCGTCTCCCAGCAGGTTGGCGAAATAGCTTCTCCATTTGTCTAGCGCCACTTGCGGATCTGTGACCAGATTTCCATTTTCGTCCTTGCATTGTGTGACTCCGGGTTTGAAACCTTCGGTAAGTCGTCTAATCTTTCGATACAATTTTCGAGTCTCACCCATGCCGAATAGCATCTCGACTTCCTCACGCATGCGCCTTTCTCGCTCATTATTTTTCCTTCTGAAAAGGCGCTTCTCCTTTCTCCTTTTCTTCCGGTATTGCTCTTTAACAGCCCGCGTTGCTCCCGACTGCAGAGTTCTCCTGTAGGCAGCGTCTTTCTCTGCAGTAGCGTCGCGGCACTCCTCATCATACCAAGTCTGCTTACGAGGGTGCTCGGCGTATCCGAGTATCTCCTTGGCAGCCGTTTGCAGCTTTGAATGCTTCAGATCAAGGAAAATTAGCATAACACTGTTAGATTTATTGGAGGTCCACTAAAGACATTTTTTAAATGATATGATCTGTATTCCTGCTGCTGATGAAGCACTTAACTCATAAAATTTATTACATAATTTTGGTGAAGCTGGTTTCAACCTAAATGGTCAATGTTGTTCTAAGGCAATTGCTGGTACAAAATTGCCTATAGACCGCGAACCAAAGCATCCTTTCTGAATCTGAAAACACAGTTCGGTCTATTTTTACGTCTAGCTCATAGTCCATAAGGAGTGGTTCGTGGGTGAATATAAAATTGGTACTCCAATTCGCGGTTTTTTGGCTGTCGAGTACCATCTCTTAGGGAAATGCAATAGTCCATTATACCATCAGAAATATTGATTTTAATAAAAATCTACCGTGCGCTTTTTAAGATATTCAAGAATTAAGGTTTAACTTCTTCTGGAGGTACCTTAACAAATTGTACGATTGAAGTGAATTTTTTGTATGGTGTTTCCCATGACCCTGTCCACATTTGCTGAATTTTCCAGATTTTTATCTTAAACCCTTAAAATCTAAGATAAAATTGTTGTCGCTGTGTGTTGCAAGTACAAGAGTACCCATAAAACGCGAAACGAGGCTTTATTTGAAAAACTGGGTATGAGGTGATGCTTACAGATGTCCCTTTTATCATAATTTAAGGGTCTCATGCCGGGTTTTTAAAAAAAGTTGGATTTTGTCGAACTGTGTTATCAATAGACATCGGATTTTATGTACTTTTTTAAATGAAGGTTGATTGAGGTGAAAATTTGGATTTATACTAATTAAATAACCCACTTTCCATTGGAAATTGCATATTCAATATATGCAAATTTTGCATATTTTACATATGTAAAATATGTAAACAAATATGCACTAAATATGTAAAATATGTAATAAATATGTAAAATATGTAAATGTATAAAAAATGTATAAAAATTGAGAAATTTGCAAAAATTCTTATTCTTGAGCTTAGATTATTGTTAAAAATATAAAGATGGCATATATAGACGGTTAAATGGGAGTTGTAGACCGAGCAAATGAAAGGTGTGCCTTGGAAGTTCTAAAATATGGGGAAATTTCTAAATTGTTCATTAATTTCAGATTTTTATGAAGATTTTATGGACGGCTAAAGTACACGGATAAATAAAGAAGATGTCGAATAAATGGTCAAAAAATCGCGAAATTTCAAAAATTCACATTTGAATTTAGATTATCATAAAGAAGGGTAAACCGGCTGGTAAATAGGAGGAGTATATCAAATGGTCAAGGAAATCGCGAAATTTGCAAAATTTTCTAACGACCTAAGATAACTATGAAGGTTGGATAGATGGCAATTGAAGACGCGTATATTAGAGGCTTAGACCAAAAACCGCGAAATTTGTCAAATTCTCATTTGACTATTTACGAAAGCGCAGCAAATTTTATAGGCGCTCGGAAACTCCAGAATTATATATTAATCCCTTCCTGTCATGTGAATGCTGAGAATATACCTCTCCCGAACAACAACATTGTAAACTTTGAACGAAAATTTTATTTTTCAAAAATGTTTTTATTATAATTGTTGTAGCAGTATACAATTAAGCATTTTTCTAAATTTTCCATTGTATATTTTTGGCGTTTCTCAGAAAAAATTAGCTTGTAGGCCGAAAAACTGCGTTCCACATCGCAAGATGTTAGCGGTGCATATTTGAATTTAAATATGTCAGACTTATTAATTTTCCCCGCGTCAGTTATTTCCGAATCAGAATTGGAAAATATTTGATTAAGGTTATCAAATGAACCATAGTCCGGACTTCGATCCAATACGTCCTTTAGTTTTTTTTGCAGTTTTATACCGAATTCTCCTTTCACACCATTTAGAATGTCCTTTACTTCAGATAAAAGCTTGAAAGTTTTTGCAAGTAAGACAGACAACTTTGTCTTCCTGTATTTCAAAACAGTTTGATTCCAATTCTTTTAGAAATTTTTGAATCAAACGTGTTTTTTTATCGCTTATTTTAGGCATTTTAATTAACTAAAAGTTGAATTGATGAAGTTGATTTACAAAGTGAAACGGATTTGCAACAAAATCAGAAGATGGTGAGCACAGAATCACAAAAAGAACACATTAACCCTGGCCTACTAGGATAATAATGTATTAGTGCTTAAAAAAATCAATTGCGTTTCAGTTCCAGGGCACTGGCTGTAGCTCTGATTCTAAAAAATCACACATCAGATTCAGCTTCAAAAATTCATAAATATATTTTAATTGAAATAAAATTTCTTCACTTCTTAATTCACAGGTGGACGGCAAGGAGACCATCTCCTTAGAGCTAAGTTTTCTTCGTTTGCCCTGCGCCACACAGTATTTGAAAGTTCGCGATGGTTCATCACTCTCATCCACCCTGCTCATTGAGTTAAATGGTGGCAGTCTAACCTTCAAAGGACCAATTCTAGAGGAGAACAAAAATCAAGTCGAGTCAAGCGGTGGACAACTTTTGATAGAATTTTTCGCAGGCGAAATGTCAAATGTTTCCCCTACAGCAGAAACAGCTGAAGATGATTCCAGTAGCTGTACGGGTGGTTTTATGGCAAGTGTGCAGCAGCAATTGGGTAAAGCGACAATTTCTTACACAAACAAATTAAACTCTAATGAATATTTTTTAAAGTGACCCGAAATGTGAGTACCACGCTGCTTGCTTCCACGCGTCTCTCGGCAAAGAGTCGAGGCATACTACAGAAGTCCACGGCACGTATGCATTTTACCCTAGTACACCTAAGTGCGATGATCTTTGCCAGCATTATTATAGTAATCAGTGCATTGCTAGGTAAGTGTTGATTTCGTCCAGAACGGATGATGTTAATGCATACTTTTCAGGTGCTCAGTATGTGGTGCGCTATCATAAGTATCATCTGGCAGTATCTCGTCGCCAGGACGAGGGTTCAAGGCTACACACGCCCAGGGCTTCACTTAGTTCTTTAAATGAACCACCATCGCGAGCCATGTCCACCACCACTTTGCTCTCGGAGGTTATTTATCTAGTGAAGATGCGACCCAAACGTCAGTTGAGACACTCCATTTTACGCGAGAGCGTGGATGCTGAAAATCTAGCCCATGAGACGGAGTTTAAGGAAGATGACTCAACTGGTCAGATGATTAAGTGGTAAGCTCTGAGACAAACCACCTTTTAACCTTTATTTGAAATGCGGTTTATCTTTAGTGAGAACATACCTGAGTTTGGTAGCTCTGCCTCCATGTTGACCCTGCGTAATGAACACACCTCGCCCACACGTTCCCTTGACCAGGGCAGTTTGGTAGATTCACCCTTATCAGTTGAGGATCAGGTGAATGCAGAAATCAACAGTCCAGCAGATGTACATGCCGAGAGGGAGCCGCCTAGCTGCAAGGATAGTGCCAAGGATACGGAATCCATCATCTCATCCGGCATGAGTTCGTTGTGCAATAGTCCGCCCATGAATAGTAAACGCTTAAGCAAGTATTCCGATCGTTATGATGCCGTCACACTCAAGCTGCTTACCTCCCGTCTGGATGAGAGTCTACAAGATGCCAGTTCCCTGAACTCGGGGTGTGGTTCCTTGCCACTTCATCAGATGGGTTCGCGTAGCGTCAGTTCCTCTCTGACGAATGTGAGTGCTTGATCTACCAGGCAAACAGGAGAAGACTAATTTAATTCCTTTAACATTGCAGGGCTGCTACTCACCCGCTGCTAGTGTGGTCAGCACAACCACCATACGTACCACCAGCAATCCCAAGGAATCCAAAGAGAAACAGAATCGCAGAAAATTGCTTGCTCGACCCGGTTCCGAGTTCTCGCTCGGAAATCCCGAGGAACTCGAAATGGACTACTATGATTACAATGTTATCAATGCGGGATCAGCCCCGGGCTCTTATCTGGGCATGGATCCAGCCTATTTGGTCTGGATCCCACCCTTTGAGGATGTCATCGAACGTGAAGATGATGACAAGACACCCGAACCGGAACGGGATGAGACTGAACCGCTTTATGAGGAAATACAAATGCCCAAATACGGTCACTACTTGAGTCCGGCCAGCAACACGGAATCGAGTAATACGCCCAGCTCAGAAGAACGCTCACCCCCCAATAGCGAGCAGCAGTCTAAGGCCACCTCACCCTGTGAGGTGAGCCAGAAACCAGCTGGTAAACCTCCCACACCCTACATGTCACGCAAACAACGTCGACAGGCCAAACAGCAGGCTGCTGTACCCGTAACGCAGGCCACGCCAGAGATTGTGCCTGTGCATAGGAAATTTGAAAACATCTCAATGACAGGCTCATATGTGGAGAAGGAAACGGCAGTCGAGAAGGATAATTCCAGCAGCAATTTGCAGGAGTTTCTGGCCTTGGATGATATACAGTTTGCTGATGAAAGTGGCAGCGATTATGAGACAGTCACACTGAAACGTTTGGCAACCGAGAAACTACCAAAGGATCAAGCTCGAGGCTCCAAATCAAAAGAGGTGGCAGTGTAATAAATGAAGTGGTCATGTACATATAGAAAGGCACAAGAAATTATTTATATAAAAATATTAAGCTATTTGTAATTAACGGGTAGAAACATACAATATATCAGCATTATAAGAAACCTTAGACCACCTAGACCATGTATCTCTTTAAAATTATAAATAGTTGTTGAATGAGTTCTAGATTTGATTTAAGTTAGAAGATGCATCAAAGACCCTGTTTATGCTTGAAAGCCTAAAGTGTAAGATTACCTTCTTGCCACATAAAGTGGTTCGTGTAGGTTTTTCTCACATTTTTAAAATGTTTAGTCTTTTAATTTACTCACGTCGCTATTTACTGGGCATAAAAAAGTGCTCTGCAGCAGCGCAGTCGACACACAAACGGTATAAGCTCGTCGCTGCGCTCTTTCGCCAAACACAACGCGGTGCAAAATGAACTTCATGCTAGTGTCTACAAACACACACACGCAGCGCTCTAAAGACTTGCTTCTGAAAGATGATTTTAGGTATAAAAATAACTTTTTTATTTTATGATGAATTTTGAATTTAAACCAAATGTTTAAGTAAATACATGAAAGTTTTTTATGAAAATTATTGCATTAAATTCAAAAAGGTTAGGTTAGGTTGCGATGGCTGACAAGTCGCTCTCCCACATAGTCATATATTCTTTGTTAACCCTATTAATCCCGAGGGGTTCAAAACTGAACCATTGTGTGGGCAGGGTTAACTTAAGTAGAACTGGGATCTCTAGCTCGGATGTCTCGGAGAAATTGAGCAAGAGGGGTTGACTAAGAATTCTGTCTTCTCCTACTCAGAGCGGGAGAATGGCACAGAGGATATTGTACTATTTCCTGCTCTTCCTCATAGGCCTCGGCGTGCTGGGTGTCTGCCAATAAGGCAGTGACCCGTCAGGGCTCCTACCAGAAGCGCTATGTGTTCCCTTCTGTAACGCAAAAGTGTTTTAGTACGTTTTAGGTCGAATGCTGGCCATGTAAGTCTAGCTACCGAACAGGAGGAAAAGGTTTTCCACCTATCCGAAGCGAGAAGTAGTGTTTCGGCTTTTGTGTGAAGCCATAGGCATTCCTATCGTGCTCTTCTCTGAAAGGAGCTCGATGGTTGTGCCTGGTCTGGCCAGTATGTCCGCAGACTCACTTTCATCTATGTTCCGGTGTCTAGGTACCCATATTAGTTGAATACTGAAGTGTCTGCCTATCTCGCTAAGGCATTTCACCTAGATTCTCCTATGAATTTGACAAGCGATTAACATTTAAAACATAACTAAAAGCAGGACTACAAGACTATCATGTCTCATGTATCCAAACAGTGTGAAGAAACTAGTACTTGAAATATATGGGATGAAAACCGATATTAAGCCGAACCGTTTTTACAACCTCTAAATCCTAAGTGAGTCATAGTTACATTTGCTTCAACTTTTGAAAAAAAGGTTAAAGTAAATCAAGTATGAAATGTGATTGATTCGAGTTATTCAGCTCATGACTCCAAACAGATCAAGCTCAAATAGATCATTCTCCCAACAGATCAAGCTCATGGGTTCCTTAGATCAAGACAAGTGAGAAAATGAGTCGACGTACAAAAAATTCATTTAAAAAAAATAGAAAGCGAAAGACTGAGATGAGAAGGCCAGGTGCTGCAAGGGCAAGACATTGCTAAGCAAGGTGTGAATAACTGCAGGCTCCTCGGGCAAAACACAAATGATTGTCAAGCATTTGCAGCAGCGGCCGAGAAGAAGATGAAATGGTTCTTCCATTATTTTAGCGCTGCGCTGCGGCATTGAAGTTTTTCAAAACTGACCAATAGATGGCGCCACTACTGTGACCATTTCAAAACATACCATTGGAATGGCACCACTACTGTGAACATTTCAAAACTGAAAAATATATGGCGCCACTACTGCTTTCTTTTGGTCATTACTAGAGTATAGTTACTCCGATCTTTATCCTTGCTGCGGCAAATCGATAAATAACACTAGTTTACAGCCAAAAAGACCCATTTCTACTGAAACTTTTTATTTTTTAAACTTTTTAACTTTGTGCAAAAGTATGTAACAGGGAGAAGGAATCGTTTCCGACCCAATAAAGTATATATATTCTTGATCAGCATCAACAGCCGGTTCGATATAGCCATGTCCGTCTGTCTGTCTGTCTGTCCGTCTGTCCGTCCGTCCGTATGAACAAAGAGATCTCAGAGATGGTAAGAGATAGAGGTTTGACATGTATGGGGCATATATTTCTCATACTTGCAGGCAGATCAAGTTTATTTTCAATTTTTGCCACGCCCCCTCCAGCCCCCGCAATTTGGAAAAAACGTCATATCTCCTACAGTTTTGAAGATAGATCGTTCGTACCTTCTAGAGATACTTTGTACACAAATCGATTTGCTGAAGGAATGTGATAAAGATCGGATGAACGATACTCAAGTTATGAGCAAAAAACGGCCAGTAAACACCCACCACCCCCCCACCCATCACCACAGCATTCTATTGAACGGCAATCTTAGTGAGAGAGAGAGATAGAGAGTGAAACTTAGAGATGAGCGCGTATAACCCGTGAGCAAATGCGAGCTGCGACGTTAAGGATACAGAGTATGTTATAGTCGGGCTTGACCGACTTTCTTTCTTGTTTTAAGTGTAGTTTGGATTGGTGATCTCAAAAATCGATTTAAAAAATTTTTTCATGGCAACTTTTTTGAAAATAAATTTTTTCCATTTTTTCGTTAGGTGTACTTACATTTTATGTCATATCTCAATTCATAATGGTCAGATGGAGTCAAGCAAGATATGAATCGAAAGGTAATTGAATGGTAAATAATCGCACAACACACTATTTTCAAATCGGTTGAGTAGTTTGAGTACAATAATAATAAATATTTAAAAAAAAAACGATTTTTTGCTCGAAGTCGCAATAAATTTCGTTTTTTCGTTGCATGGGAAAAATATTTAAAAATTGAATAAAACTACTTAAATTTTTTCTACTTAAGAACCGCACTTTTTAGAAGAAAAAAAGATATCGATGAACAAAATCTATAAATAAATACAGGAGCTTTGAGCAATTGAGTGCTGAAAAATGTGGTGTTTTTGAGATTTTAAAGACATAAATTTTCTGATCTGGCTATTCGCCCACTTCTAATATTGACCAAAAAACAAAGAAAATTGCAAAAAAATTTCTAAACACTAAAAATAATCAAATTTGACTGTCAGTTGCTTCACTTAAATTGATCCAGCTTCAATATTTATTCATAGATTTTCTTCATCAATACCTTATTATCATTGTAGTGCGATTCTTAAGTCAAAAGAATAAAAATAATTTTTTGTAATTTTTTTATATTTTTCCTAGGCGATTAAAAATAAAATTTCTTGCATTTTCGAGCAAAAGATCGATTTTTTTGAAATATTTTTGGTCATTGTATTCTATCTACTACGACGGTTTATCAACAATACCAAAACTCTTACGGAGTGCCGCAAATCTCTTAATGAGATGGCTCAGCACTTCGAAATTAATCTCGTGTGGGTGCCTGGCCCCTGCAACATTGAAGGCAACGAGATGGCCGACCACCTCGCCAGACTTGGCACCACCACTCAGCTCTTACCGGATAAGAGCAACATAGGGGTGCCTCTTGCGACCTTTAAGCTAGAAACAAAGGAAACTACTCATCGAATAACCATGAATCGATGGCAAACAATTCACACATGTGACGTATCTAGGCTTACATGGCCTACTCTTAGTATTAAAAAATCTAGGGCGTTACTCCGTCTAGAAAGACTGCATATTTCCCTACTAGTAGGGGCCCTTACTGGACATTGCCTAATAGGTAGACACGCCGCTAGGCTCGGCATCAGACACAATGACTTCTGTAGAAGCTGCAATTCAGTGGACGAGGAGGAGAGTGTACAACACCTTTTGGGTCGTCCCTTTCTAAACGATCTGTCAGACATCTCTGAAATAGATGTAGCCTCTCTACTCAAATTTGTGATATTTTCTAAATGGCTTAACGGGAAAGACCCTCCCTCAACGATCGCAGCGTAGAAAGGGTTATATGGTAACACAACGGGCCTTTATTGGCCTAAGTGATGAAATGGGATTCTCACCCATTTCAACCATTGCAACCTAACCTAACCTATTCAATCTACTAAACCGATTTGAAAACAATGTTTTACGTTATTATTGACAATTTAATGACCTTTCGATTCATATCTTGCTTGATACCATCTGACCATTATGAATTGAGATATGGCATAAAATGTAAGTGCACCTAAACAAAAAATGAAAAAATTCTTATTTAAAAAACGTTGCCATGAAACAATTTTTGAAATAGATTTTTGAGATTACCAATCCAAACTACAATTAACAATATTTTCAGTAGAAATGGGTCATTTAATTGTTTTTTTTGCAAACTTGTTTAATTTTACTAAATAAAATTACTAAATATCTCTAGCAGGTACAAAACATCTATCTACAAAACTGAGGGAGTCAAAACAATTGTATAGGTCCCCTTCAAAACGCGTCTAAAAAGGTTCAAAATAGGAATTTTCAACTTTAAGCTTAAACTAAAATCTCTACATGACGGACCATTTCTGAAAACAGATTCGTGTTCAGCACACTAAAATCATCTAGAATCACCACCAACTATTCAATATACTGGACCTTATTGCCTAGTGTTATTAAAGAACTGGAATTGGGCTTGGAATCACTTGTAGTTTGTTAAATGTTTGTTTATATACCCTTGTAGAGGGTATATTAAAATTGTCTAGATGTTTGTAACGCATAGAAGGAAGCATCTCCGACCACACAAAGTATATATATTCTTGATCAGCATGACGAGCTGAGTTGATATAGCCATGTCCGTCTGTTTCTAAGCTATCTCCTCCGTCAGTTTTAAAGCTATCTTAACCAAACTTTGCCCGAAGCCTTTTGGTAGAAATACGCTGCACATTTGTCGGAACCGGCCAGATCGGATGACTATAGCATATAGCTGCCATAGGAACTATCGGTCGAAAAAGTAGTTTTAGTGAGAAAAACTTTTTTGTCTTCAAAGCAAACGTCCCCAAACCTCGTATTTATAAGTTTTCTATGCTTTTACACAATTCCGCAAAGTTTTATGAAAATCGGCCAACTATATAGTAAAGCTGCTATACAAAAGATATGTCTGAAAAAAAGACTTAGTAGGAAAAACTTTTTGTTTTTAATGCTATCGCTCCCAAACTTGTTACTGATCAATATTATATGCTACCACACAATTCTGCCAAGTTTGATTCAAATCAGATGACTATAGACTATAGCTGCCATAGGAAACATCGGTCGAAAAAGTAGTTCTAGTGAGAAAAACTTTTTGATTTTCAATGGTAGCGTCTTTATACCTTCCAGTTGTAAATATTATTAGTTTCCACACAATTTTGGGGAGTTTGGTCAAAATCGGATGAACACATCGTATAGCTGCCATATAACAAACTGGCAAGCAAATGGTCAAAGTAGTGGCGCCATCTATTGCTGAGTTTGGGAAATATCTCAGCTAAGAATGTTCGACGAAAATCATTTAAGACCTTAATTTATAAAAATTACACAAGCTACAAGGGTATATAAACTTCGGTCGAGCCGAAGTTAGCTTTCCCCTATTTTTTCTGTCTGCCATGTTCCGGTTTTCACTAAAGTGAATTCGAATTTTTTACAGGTTCACTTTTCTATTAAACAATCAAGGAAATCCGTACCAAACCTTTAGTTTGTACTTTCTCTTCACTCGACGGATTCAAATAAAAACGTTTTAATCTAGTTAACCCAATCAATTTGATTTGACTGCACATTTAACAAATTCGAATTCGATCATTTTTGTCGAAAGTGAAAACCGGAATAGGCCTGCATATGAAAATCCTAAGAAAGTCAAAGCATGTCCACTTTGAAAGTGTAAACAGGGTCTTTAAATATGTAAATACTTAACCAATATTTGGCAAAATATGTAAACCTTAATATATTTGAAAATTTAAAAATATATGTATATTAGTGTACACTATTAGATTTTAAATTAGCGTCTTGACTTTACCCATTTTGATCTGGAATACTAATTGTATTTAGCAAATTTTAATTATGGCCTTTTTGTGATCTTTATTTATTGTTTGTAAAAAACCTTTCTAGTCAAAATTATTTCTAGTCAAAATTCGCTAGTTATGATTTTATATAATCTTGTTCTAAATTCCACTTGCTCAAAATGTTTGTGATTTTAAAAGGCTTTTGAATCAGATTAGGTCTCTTAATCACACAACTTTCACGGAGAAGTGGAGTAGAGAGTTTAATTAAATGTTTAAGTTTTTGTTAAGCTTACCTCTGTGCTATGATAAGTATTAATACAAGACATAATATACGAGAAATATACATAAATGAAAAGATCATTCAAAAAGATCGTCAAGACCAGCGGTGGACATCTTAATCTATCAGAAGAGTGCAGCAAAATTAATTCTTATTTGCAGATCACTGAGAAAAATAGGCTCATCAACACCAGTTTAGCACTGCTTTATTTTTTCTTAGTTTTTATTTCTTTTTGCGCTGGAAAGGGCTACTGCATGTCCATCGCTGATCTAGACGAGTGTTTTTTATGGGTAAATGGGTATTGTATTGTAATTATAACTTTTTATTCCGATCTCTCCCATTACTTTAGAGAACATATCCAAAAATATGTTCTATATAATAATAGGATAGGCTAGAAAACAAACCCAAATCAAGTCAATTGTATTCCACATTTTCTATGGCTTACAATTGACTGGCCAAATAAACTGCCTTCTACAATTCAAAAGAGTTTGTTCAATTAGCTGATCCTGTTTGGAATATTCCATTCGTTGCCTTCCACACATTTGATTTTGGGCCAAATACGCTTTCAATTCCTGACGCTTTTGTTCTCTTTTCATCTCCAACATAAAAGGTGCGTCCTTTTGGGGACCATGTCGATACAATTGACTACATATACAACATTTACAGTGCATTTGATTGTCCAACTCTATGGCTAAGCATTCTGGGGATTCTCTATTCAACTGGGATGTTGGTTTTGATTTAACTTTACTTTTCGTTCTGATCTGCTTTTCACGCTGTTGACTTGTATCTGCTTTTTCGATAAGATTCTGTAATTGCGGATATGGATAATACAAAAGTTCCTCAACATTAACTTCATCAAGTGCACTCAGATCGTCCGCACCAAGATCATACATGGATTCAACTGAAGATCTAAGAAATTGTTTGATTTTATTAAAGCGCTCTTCGTGAGAATTTTTATTTGTGGGATCGAAAGTTCCACCAAAGTTACTGGAATAACTTCCTTTTGACTCCCTTGAACTGGCACGCATAGATTTGCGCAGTCTCATCTTAGTTCTACTAGTGAGACTTCTCATACTATAACGATGTTCATTGTCATTAATGGAGACGTGAGATGATGGAGCCAGAGATTCTCTACTGCCTGATTGTAGGTCATTCAAAGATGAGGTCTGGTCTAAGGACTTAGTCTCATGGCTCTCTAACACCTTTGCTTGCTTTTTAGGTTTACGAATCAGCTTTTTTGACCTTTTTTTAGATTTCCAGCGTGATTTTTTACCAAATGGTAATTTGGTCCTGGTTTTACCAACTGTTTTAGGGGGCGACTTGGCCGTACTTTGATAGTTAATGATTTCGTCAACTGCCAATGATTGCTCTGGGAAATCAGTAAGATAATGAGATGAAAAGTGAGTTGGTATGAAACTGTCTATAGTTGCGGTTGACATTCTACTCTGACGTGGTGAACCATTCGTTGATCCATCGATGCTTTCAATATCGGGAATGAAATCAAGTTCACCAATACTGTCAAGACTTGGAAGAGATGGGATTTGATTCACTTCAATTGTCGAAAGATGGACTGTTTGACGATTACTTGGTCTTAAGCTTGTAAAGCTCACTTGCTTTGTTGTTTCTTCTCTAAATCTCGTTGTATCGCTTGGTTGAGGTTTGATATCTCCTTTTCTAAGAAATTTACTTGATCTGCTTGCTTGAAGTTTTGATCCTTTATGTAGAGGTGTACTAGTTTGGGATTTCTTAAAGGTTGAACTTGAAGACATTCTTTGCACTTGGTCCATTGATTTTACTAGACGGACTGTTTGGGTGTTGTTACTTGGGCTTGAGCTTGAAAAGCTTCTTTTCACTTGCTCTGTTGTTTCTTCTCTAAATCTCGTTGTATCCCTTGGTTGAGGTTTGATATCTCCTTTTCTAAGAAATTTACTTGATCTGCTTGCCTGAAGTTTTGATCTTTTATGTAGAGGTTTACTGGTTCGGGTATACTCAAAGTTTGAACTTGAAGACTTTCGTTGCACTTGGTCCGTTGATTTTATGAAAGGATTGGAAGAGGTTTTATTTTTTTCTTCATTCTCTGTACTTGAAATGCCTTGTTTCACTTGTGTAAGTGGCTTATACAATCCGTCTTTCTCACATAATCGACTCGAAAACCGTTGCTTCTTTTGTTTCTTATCTTTTTCTCTTAGCAATTGACTTGATCTGGAAAGCCTTTGATTTCCCTGTGTTCTGCTACTCGGTCTTGGTTTTGGTTTTATTTTGGGTTTTGACGAATTCCGATCTGAATTATCCTCACTTTTTGTCTTTTTTGATTCATATTTATTGCAATATAACATTGAAGCCTTATTAGTTTGAAGAAATTCATTAGATTTTACAGGATTTGTATACCCTGAAGTACTACGCCTTCTTTGTACATAGTCCTTAACCATATCGTAAATATCAATATCCAAAGTAGCATTATTGCCTTGGTCTTTCGCTTTAGACTCCTGATTATTTTGAAATTCCATAAAACTTGGAGTCAACTTACGGCCGCAGTTTGAAGATAGATTAAAATTGCCTGCATCTTGACTGATTTTAAGTATTTGATAAAACACATTTTTCCTATGCATTTCTTTACATTGGTGTGGTTCTTGACTGGGCGGCAATTTCAATAGGCTAGACGCTGTCTTAATTAGCGGAACTTCAAGAAAAGTTTCACTATTTTTCAGGCTTCTTTGTAAAAGTTTATCCTTTGCCTTTACAATCGTCGGCCAAGCCATGGCACGACGATCCGATTTCTCAATATTATATAAAGCATTTGAAACAGTATCGATCAGATATTTGGCATTGGGATTAATGCATAATCGATTGGGTAAAGCTGACATTTAATTTTGAATTTTGTTTTAAACGGTATTAATAATGCTAGCTAAATAATATGATTTTCAGTGTGTTTTTTGTGAAATAAAATTTATAAAAATAACAATAATGAAATTATTTTCGAACGCTTACTCTGGTAGCCTCATGTAGATCTTCTCTGTTAAGTGGGAAAGGTATTAACATAAGTACAGAAGAATTAATTAGGTGGACTTACAATATTAATGATGCAATCGTAAGCAACCGCTAATGATAATTATAATTATACATAATCGAAGCTGCAAACTAATATACACTTGGCCCTCGCTTAACACGGACTCTTAAGGGGGCAAACCCCTTCCCCCTTTTAACACGCTGAAAATCTCGTTCTTAAACGATTGCAAAATATCGATATTTTTTTTAAAGGGATAGACAAGAGCAAATTACCCGTTTACTGGAAACAAAATTTCAAAGCTTGGGTAACTGCAGAATTATTTCAAAACTGGTTCTTGAATTGTTTCTGTACCTGAAGTTGAAAAATATTTAAAAAAGAAGAATTTTCACTTTAAAGCACTTTTATTCTTGGACAATGCCCCAGGTAATCCGAAAGATTTAAGCCATCCAAAAGATTTAAGCCATCCGAATGTTAAAATTAAATTTCTTCCACTTAAAACAACATCACTACTGCAGCCAATGGATCAGGGTATAATTTACACTTTCTAGACATATTACATCAGGCTCTCTATACGCTGGATTTTGGATACAACTGAAACTGACTCCATCGATGTATCCAGTGCTTGGAAGAAATTTTCTATTAAAGATAGCCTTGTGTTGGTAAACTTATCTTTAAAAGAGATTAAGGTGTCAACATTAAATAGATGCTAATGGAAATTATGGTCAGAGGTTGTTAAAAGCCATGAAATAGAAGTGCCAAAATGTGGATTCCAGGATATATTGGACCTTGTTCATTCAATTGAAGGTGAAGGTTTCGACATCATGGCATTTGATGATGTGCAAGAGTTTTTTGAAGATGAACGAATTAATGACGAATCATTGCTTGAGATTGCTGTGAATGAAGCAAACAATTCGAAATCAGCTCTGAAGAATCCGATCCGATTAGCTTAACGATAGAAAAGCTCTAAGAAGGATTCGCATATGCTAGCAGCTTGGAATCGTGCTTTTTAAATTCAGATCCGGTCATCGAACGACGACTTAAGTTTAAGAGAGAGTTGGAAAAAATACTTTTGCCTTATAAGGAGTGCTATAAAGAAGCTTTAAAAGCCACCAAACAGTCAAAAATTTGTGATTTTTTTGATAAGGAGCCATTAAAAAAGAAACCATGTTGAAACAAAACGGCTTAAACTATAAATGTCACCAAATTCATTTCAAATTTGATATAAATAGAAACATATGATCTTCTTACTTTTTAGCATTATTGAGTTTTTAAAAAGTTTAACCTGTTAATTAATTAGATGAAGTAACTTTTTTAATTAAATACCAACTTTTAATTTTGAAAATATGAATGTTATACATATATTAAAGACATATGTATACATAGTAACTTTTGGTTAATTTTGAACAAATGACTGAAACTTTAATATTATATCTTGTTACCCCATTTAATGGTGTACGTAAAACTACAGATGTGTAAGTGTGCATATGGAGCGCAAGAGTAAGCGACACGAAAATACAACTTCGTATTGACATTGTGAAAAAGGCTCAGCCGAAATATGAGCTACAACAACAAGGCGCATAGCTTTTATGCATGTGACCACGGCAGATGTGACAGATAAATTGAATTGATCCCAACTATGAACTTTAATTTAGAGCCTAAATTCAAACTTTTTTTGTAATTTGCCACTAACAATCAAATATAAAGAGTTTTATATCCATCATTATAACGATTTCCGCTGCTGGAGTCAATTAATGGCCTTCGTCTTCGCTGTTAAGAATCGTCTTTTGTATACCTATACGTTTAAAGGCCGTTTTTTCATGTTCCAGTTTTTGCTCAAATCGAAATCAATCTAGATTTTGCAACTAAGAAGAAAGAAAGAAAGAAAGAACCCCTCCGACCAATTTGATACCAAAAGAAGGTTTTAGGCAGGGTGGAATTCTTAAATCTGCTGATGGAGTACATACTGCGCCATTGTCCAAATGCCAACAGATAGGGCACCAACTTTTATAAAGATATAATGCTACTTGCATATGCCGATGATGACATTATCGGGAAAAAGATGGGCTTAGCGGTAAACGAGGACAAGCTGAAGTACCTAGTAGCCATGCGCAGTGAGTCAAAAATACGCTCCGTGGACAAGGTGGTACAATGGGAGAGTACAGCTTTGAGGCTGTAAAGGATTTCGACTACCTCGGAACGATGATAGCCAGCGACAACAACATCAGCCTGGAAATCCGAAGAAGAATCACTCTGGCAAACCAATGCTACTACGGGCTCATCATGGAGTTCAAGCGCAGAGCCCTCTCTCGAAAAACGAAAATTGCGCTATACAAGTCTACTCTTATCATCCCAGTTTTGCAATACGGCGCAGAAGCATGGACAATATCAGCAGCGGATGAGCCGGCGAAGTTGTTTTAACCTTTAAAACAGCGATGCCCAGCCGTATGCTCTTTGAGTACGTTTTGTTTTTGTAATTGCACCGAAGATAGGAAATCACTGATCGTATACATGCAGGTCGCGACGTATACAAAACGACACACATGCAATCGATTTCGTGTATGTGCGTCGCGTAAAACAAAAACCAGTTTTGTTCTCTTCTTTAATTGGTGTTTGCGCGCCCAAGCAAACTGACCAACAACAATTTCATTATTGGTATTGGTGCTTTTCTTTGTGAGTATTGGTGAGTGCTCTGTCTTTGCTGCTTTTTAGCATGCCTGCTAAAAAAGTTGGCGAGGATTTTCGCATCCGAATGAATGACGAACTGTATGAGCTCTATGGGGAGCACTAGTCTAGTCAAGTGCATTAAACAACAGCGGCTACGCTGGATTGGACATGTCACCCGCATGAATGTACAAGCTCCAGGTAAAGAGGTCTACAAACGGGATGTGAAACACTTTGGTATAAAACGCCCAAAGGGAAGACCACCACTAAGATGGGAAGACCAGGTGCGGGAAGATATTGCCAAGATATTGGTGTGAACAACTGGTGCCAGCTCGCACGGAGCAGAAGCCACTGGCGGGCTTTAGTAGCAGCGGCCTAGACCGTTAAGCGGTTGTGATTTAAACATCGGGTCAAAGAAGAAGTAGAAGGCTGTCTCATGTAGGTTGTCAAGGGCGTAGCCAGCTTTCCGAAAAAGTAGGGGCAGAATTGCCTGAACGTTCTTAAAGATTTCTTAAATTATATTTTTCAACATTAAATAATTAGATTAAGATGCATTTGATATGAAATGAGAATCAATCTGCAAAATAATAGCGGAAAACTAAAGATATAAATGAAAACGTGCATTTTCCGGAGCAAAATCTATGATTAAGGGGGGGCACTTGCGCCAAGGTCACACCGAAATGGCTGGAAAGGCAGTAGTAGGTTGGCAGCACCTCTGCACTCGGCTGTTTATTGTTATGTTTATTGCGCGCCAATTTAAAAAAAGCAAGCATTTTACATGTGAGATGGAGGGTTTCCGTTCGCAAAGACTGGTTACTAAGATGGGAGATTAAGCCATAGGTATAAGGCTAAGTTCACACAGGCAAATTATTTGGACAAATTTTGATGAAAATTTGGCTACATAGGCCGAATTGGGGAGCTTTCCGGCCATATTTGATCAAAATATTTGCCTATGGAACCATAGTTTCAGTTTAAAGTGCTGTAAAATCTTCAATCATGGCTATTTTTATCAAAATTTGGCCAAATTATTTGCCGCGGAAAACTGTCAGAGCCTCAATTTTTAAGTTTGGACTCTGAAATTGAATTCTGAAAACCACAAAAAGATCCGAGCAAAAACAACATGACTTGGAACAGGGTATTTTGCAGTCGGGGTTCTTGAATGCAGCACTCCTACTTGTTTTTTTTACTAAAATTCAAATTGCGACAGCTTTAACTACCTAGACCGAGATTTAGCTGGCTCTATAGGTAGGTACTTTTTTGTTTTTTAAATAACTTTAACAACAGAAAACACACCACCGAGATGGATGGTTGACTATACAGCTGTTTTTATAATCACTAATTCAGTTCAGTCCATAAATTGACTGAAAGCTGTTTGATTCAACACTCAAGCAACCGTTAAATGATTTAACATACTTTAGGGCGCATGCTCCAAATTTTTGTTCAAATGTTGTCTGTTTATTAACGAAAGGTTCGCATCATTTTTTGTTTGTAACATATTGTATTTTATTTATCATTTTACAGAAAAATAATAATATATCATTAAAAAGTGACTAAACGTATAAGGAAAAGGAGACAGTTGTATAATGACATGTATGTTTGTATTTTATTATAAAGAATTTTATTCAAATGTACTTTTAATATATATTTTTGATTACTAACAGCTTTATATTTAACATTGCCTAGATTGGCTAGACTTATTGGTCCTAACGTGACATTTTAAAAGCGTTTTCAATACTTAACTACAAAGTTACAATTATGCATTTATTAAAGTGTGAGTTTTTTTAAAGGGGTTCTAAGTATTCGAAGATTCCGAGAGGCTCGACAATTTTATTGTTTTGTAGAAGCATCGTAAAAGCTATATATTAGGCAATCTAACAATGTTTGTTTGGGACTTAGCAATACTTTCTTTAAGCTGCCTTTACACTTGTCCAATACATGTCTCTAAGGAGTTTCTTAAAGTGTAGATCATGGTCTAACCACCGAAAATGTTGCTTTTTGGTGTATAACAAGCGTAAACAGAAACAAAAGTAAAAAAAGTAGAGTTGTAACTGGGGCGAAAGGGCTCCTAAGTTTATGTGAATCACTCATACGCAGCGTGGCATATTTTCATAGATTTGCTTCATTTATAAATAGACAGCGTTGATTTAATTTAAAAATATTTCTTTGGTAATTTATTTAATTAGTTTTTCATATATGCCATATCAACTTAGCTAATCCTTAATTTTGGACACTCTAAATGCAAAATTATTACCAAAGAAACAAAGAATCTATTGAGTTTGTGCAAATATATGTATGTAACAGCCAGAAGAAAGCTTCTCCGACACTTTAAAATATATGAGTAATTTTTAACAAAACTTCAAGGCCCTGCCGCGCCTAAATAACTTTAAATTAAATTGTTTGGTTTTTATTACTATTAAATTTACAACAAATATAAGCTTTGGGAATGCTGAGACCAACGTTTTGCCAGCAAAGCAAATATCTCTAAATATTTTGAAAATTTAGGGCCGATATGACATCTTATATAAAGCACTATCACTGGCATATACTAAATTAAGTAAATCCTTAGCTCATCTGACACAAAGCAGCCATCTAGAAGATCCTAGAAGATCGTTCCTTAGCCTTTTATAATGAAGTCTCTCTACATAGAATTTTGACAATTGTTGAGAGTATTTAGAGATTTATGACAATTGCAAAGGCAGCTTAAGATATGCTGGTTCGATTGGTGAGATTGAAAAGTGTTCTCTTACAATTATCATAATTTAAGTTATATCTATCAATCCTTCTCATCACTTGGCTAACGATGGGAATTGTGTTGTTCAGTTTAGAACTAGATCAATGGGGGTAAAGAAAGATTCCTATGAGACACAAAATAGAAAGATGAAGAAAATAAAACAAGATGAGACCGATTATATTTTGTTAGTGAAACGGAAGCGCGACGGCAGTGAACATTTGTTCAAATTTGTAAAATTGTTCTTTAAAATGTACACACGATTTTCGCGGCCAGATTGGCGATAGGTTGCCATTGTCATTCCGATTCAAATTACCGGTAAATCCTGCACAGAAAGCATTTTCTAAAATTTGGAGTAGAGTGGTTAGCAGAGATAGGGAGGGACATAGAGTGGTATCAATAGGGCAAAGTTACTTGCAAAACAAGAATAACATACTCTGTACCCTTAACGTCGCAGCACGTATTTGCTCACGAGTTATACGCGCTTATCTCTAAGTTTCACTCTCTCTCTCTCTCACTAAGATTGCACTTCAATAGAATGCTGTGGTGATGGGTGGGGTGGTGGGGGGTGTTTACTGGCCGTTTTTTGCTCATAACTTGAGTATCGTTCATCCGATCTTTATCATTCCTTCAGCAAATCGATAAATAATTTTGTTTACAAGGTATCTCTAGAAGGTACGAACGATGTATCTTCAAAACTGTATGACTGTAAACTATATGACGTTTTTTCCAAATTGCGGGGGCGGGAGGGGGCGTGGCAAAAATTGAAAATAAACTTGATCTGCCTGCAAGTATAAGAAATATATGCCCCATACATGTCAAACCTCTATCTCTTACCATCTCTGAGATCTCTTCGTTCATACGGACGGACGGACAGACGGACAGTCAGACAGACGGACAGACGGACATGGCTATATCGAATCGGCTGTTGATGCTGATCAAGAATATATATACTTTATAGGGTCGGAAACGATTCCTTCTCCCTGTTACATACTTTTGCACAAACTTAATATACTCTATGTACCTTCGGTACAGAGTATAAAAATTTGTATCAATATCAATTTGATACATGTTGTCTCAAATTAACACTGAAACTAGTATCATTTTTATTTGTATCAATATAAGCCTAGAGAGTATCAAGTTAATATTTTGGGTTTTAATTTGAAACTTTGCATATTTATTTGTTACGCAAAAGTATTGATTTGAAACTAAATAATTTACAATGTACTTCGAAAATTCGAAAAATCTGTGCTTATGTGAAACGAAGCATGCTGAGTGTCTCAGGTGTCGGTACTTAACGTGACACATTTAGTTGTTGGATTTCATTGCAAAAACATCTGTACTTAGTTAAAAGTAAATGCTATGGAGGACACATCCCCAGACGACGTGCTGAAGATGAATTAATGGTCTTCTATTTTAACAAGGTAAGTTTAAGCATCTAAGCATATATGCATATAAGTTGTTGTCGTCGCTTTTCAAAACATATGTAAATAACAAATGGAACTCTGTTTCTGTTTCTGCGCTTTGCAAGATGATGTCCAAAGTGACAGATTCAAAGCGAAAACAGTTGCTGAAGAGACGACTTTCACTTAGGTTCTCTGCGAATGATTAAAGATCTACATGTATGGGTTTTAGCTAGAGGCACATTATTACTGTGACTTCTGCTTAAACCACATCCGCTTGGACACGGATCTTGAAGAGTGAGAGAACAGTGTATCCTATAGTGAAGTTCTCACTACTGACAATTTCATTTCATTATTGTAAATAAAATGCGTGTTCTAAGAGTTCAAAATAAAAGTAAACAGTTTTTAAAATATTATGTTTTAATTTCAATTGCAATTTATGATTAGGTACTTCAAACTTGATAATAAAAAATATTAAATTGATAAATGCTGGTATCAAAATGATACTAAAAGTTTGACAATTGAAATATCACATTGATAGGACCAAGTATCAAATTGATACTACGAAATTAATACAAAAAAGTGTCAAGCTGATACACAAGTTAGTATCAATTTGATATTCTCGAAATATCATTTTAATACTTCCGAAAATATCAATTTGATACTTGGAGTATTAAAGAGAATTTGATGCTAAATAGTTTCAAGTTAATGACCAAATAGTGTCATTTTGATGATTACTTTTTTTTGGGTGTAAAATTAATCGATTTTTATACTACTTCTAAAAATCCATGCAAATCATTTTGTACTCCCCATATGTTGAACTTTTTCATTAGAATTCAATACAAATGACAAGTTTACAGGCATGCTTCCATTTGTTGATGTTATGTTTTTAGCATTGCATATCTTTGAGCAGCAGACAATTTTGTTATTTCCAACACATGTTATATCTTCATTTTAAAAAATCAAAGAATTATTTGAAATAGTTTACTTTAAGGATAAGAAATAGTACTTTACGATAATATCAAAAAGAGGCAAAAGAAAAGTATATATTCCCTACAAAACACGCCTAGAAAGGGACAGAATAGGCATATTGAGCAACTTTAAGTTCAAATTACCAAAAGACCAGACGTGACTTTTCATAAAACAGATTCCTGTTCAGCACACGAAAATCATATAGAATCAACTGAATAAAGTTTAAGAGTTCATCTACCATTCAACTGTGGGAAGTGTACTCTTTATTGAGGGCGTGCTTTAATTGTGGTTATTGGCTTGTGTCTTCCCCCGCTGATAAGAGCATTCCTGACGTTTTGTCGAATGTTCCCTCAATGAGCAGGATGCAGCATACAGCCACTGACTTATTTCTATATGATAATCCTCATTTCTCATTTGATTATAAAATGTTCTTAAAAACGTAAAAAAATCTACTCGATTTGAGTTTATGCGGACTCAAACATTCATATTAGAGGATTTAGCCATATCAACTCTGCTCGACTTGCTGATATACACATTATGGGGTCGAAAATACTTCCTTTTATACGTTATCAAATATCACACCAGGATAAGAAGTGTCAACTTATAAAAGCTAATACCAATTTGAAGTTCTTGAAAATTCCACTTTAACATATTTGAAAATAATACGAGAATTAACTAAAATATAATTAAAATATGATGGTTACTTGTTTCTTTCATGTAGCCAAGTGATGAGTACTATATGTTCGTATAATAAAATATGCTAAAATCTGAACAATTCTAACATAAATTATCAAAATTCATTTTATATTGCATATAACTTTGTTTTACCAACAACAATAATTGTATTAACATTTTATTTGGAATATTAAATACAGCATTTGTATCTTCTAAATATATATGTGTATATATAGATCTCATTCATAACAATTTGAGTATGTAAGTGTGTAGATTTATGTTGATCCCATCGGTTCTATGTTAGTTTGTATTTGGTAAGGTAATGTAAGCACTCTGCCTTGATCTATATTAAAGATAGCTATGTTATACTTTAGTTAAGTTAGTTATAAATAAATAGTTTCTTTTTTACATAACTGTTTAAAGCTTAGTTATAGGTACAAAGCACACATACACACACACCTGGGAATGACCATTACTTAGGGTAGAGATCTGTATAATTTTGTTCGCTTTGTCTTTCTTGTCATTCGTGTTTTCCTCTTGACTTAACTTGACTCGATCTTGCTTCAGAATACTGCTTTCTGTGTGTATAAAATGTTAGGATATTTTTAAATATTGGGAAAGTGACTTTGAATGAAAATTAAGCAACTAAGAGATAGAGAAAGATTCGCTCCTTAGATCATTTAGCTACTACTCTACTTTTTAAGCTGAAGTATTTTGGGTCACCCCTTTTTAAATGTGTTCTAATAACTACTTAGGATTAATAACATTTGCCTCACAATCACTGGGATCGATATCCTGCTCAATTACCAATGTATTTCGTGATATGGCATTCGCCATTTGAGTCACCGACTCTGAGGGCGGCTGTGAACTTCGTGTCACCGAGCGTTTTTGCAAGTCAGCCTCTTGTTGTTGTTTTCGATGCAAGTCGCTTAGTCTAAATGCCTCCAAAAACTCATTAAGATCCACTTGACCATCGCCATTAAGATCCATCATGCGGCATTTCTCTAGCATTTCCGCTTTGGAGTAAGCTCCAGGCATATGGGTCACCAATAGATCAATGGCGGTTTCAAATTCATTCAAGGTTATTTCACCTAACAAAAAAGAATTAAAAATATTAAATAGTTTAGGTATTCGATTTCATTGACTATACCCGAATTATCCGCATCTATAATATTGAAAATGGCCTCCAAGCTGGCTTTATTAGCATAGAGTGCATCCATGACGGTGGTGCCATCTGCCTCCGCCTCCAGCTGTAAATATCAATTGTACTCTTCCAGATTCATTCGAATAGTGGGCATTACTCACAATAACTTCTGTATCCAACAGATCCAATGTGGTAATATAGTTAACATTTTGACTATCCGTACCGGGCGCCAGCTTATCTCGCAGTAAACGCCAGGGTAGGCCTAATTTGGTTATATTCTCCATTACAAAACACCATTGAGCTATGGATATGGTGCCTTTATCTTTGGGATCCAATTTCTTAAACTCGGCCTCGAGTTCATCACGATGTTCGCGCAGACGTACGGCCAGTTCCTTTAGAGCGGCACTTTCCACCATGCCCATGCGCTGTCTGAAGGACAAACGTTTCGTTTGCGATGCTGCCGAAATGTATTGAACGAAATGCGGTACCAGTTGGTTATTGAGACGCATGTAAGCACCCTTATTGGAACCAATGGCATAGTAGTTTGAGGCCGAGAATATGGTGATAACCTAAGAAGTTAAAGAGCGAAAAAAGTGAATTAAAGCTAAGCCAAGAAGGTGGTTTGAAATTTGTTTTGTCATATACTATACCAATCCGCAAAAGACGGAACTAGTTCTTTTCATACCGAGATACAAAGTTCTAGATCTTATCTCTCCCAAGCTAAACAATTTATGTTTGGAACTCAAAAACACTGCCAAGTACCTGGGCGTCGTACTGGACAGGAAACTACTCTGTAACGACAATATTTCTGAGCGAGTAAAGAAGGCATCCATTGCCTTCTTCTCATGTAAGCAGACGATAGGTCGTAAATGGGGGTTTTCCCCCGCAAATTCCATTGTGCGTCCCATATTGCTCTATGGAGTTATAGTATGGTGGGCAGCACTCGGGAATCCGTCAGTAAAAAGTACTTTACTCAAGGTGCAGAGAAGTGCTGAAATATGTATGAACGACGACCCTCCGAACCACCCCAACGGAAGCACTAAACACCATATTTCATCTTCTTCCTCTAGACTTGATGTATAAACAGTTAGCGGGCATTACAGCCCTGAGACTAGGAAAGTCTGAAGCCTGGAATGCTGGTAACTCAGGACACTCAACTATACTAAATCGTCAAATTGTCGAGATATCCGCGCTGAAATCAATCCCAAACGATGTCAGAAGTCGGTCAAGCCCGGATTTACTCAAACCAAGTACGAGAATGATTGATTTGAGTACGGAATTTTCAATCCCGGAATTCTTGTCTTGATCTCGACTTTAGCTAACACTGAATTCATTTTATCTTGTTATTCGAGCTCGATTTGTCGATCCCTCAGTCGAATCCAAGGTCCAATATTGATTTAAGCTCGATATTCATACTTGATTTGATCTCGAAGTCGGCTTGGTGAAAGAATACCCGAGATTATATTGAGCTCGATACTCGAACTACATCCAATCCGAAAAATGATTGCATCAAAAATGACATGATATTGACTTTAGCTCGATGTTTAAACTCATTTTGACCCCAAAAAAGCAACTCACTAGAACTCCCTGCTACTTTTTTAAAGACCTTTTTGATTATCAAACCAGCAAGTTCTAGCCGGCTTGAGCTCACTAGTATGCATACAACTGCAACAACATTGCAATGGAGGCTTGTCGCTATTGAAGTCTCTTCAATAGAATTGACCCATCAACTGCAATTCAGCACCTACCTTCTCATGCTGGAAGTGCTATAACTGGTAGGGAATTCCAAGGCAACGGTTAGCGCAAAAAAACCACACCACCAATAACTGCTGTACTGACAGAAAAATTGGTATATGTGTGTGTACCCATTTAGCCTGAAAGAGCATTTCACTCTCAGCCTCGAACTTGGCCTCAGTTTCTTTTCGCTCTTTCGCTTTGACAGTGGAATTGCGTACTTATTTCAATCTCGAGTCAGGATCATTTGATTTTCAAGTAGAATCCGTACTTGAAATGAGCGTTTTCGGATTGATCCAAGCCATTTAGGATTGTTTCAATCCTTTCGTGCTTGATTCAAGTGAATCTAGTACGACTCGTACTTGAGATTTCAATCCGAAGGTCAATATCAAATCAATTTTTTTGGACTTGATTTTAGCTCGCCTTTTTTTTCTGTGTACAGGCTATTGTATACACACAACGTCATTCCGGAAACTTTATGTCGTCAATATAGGGATACTAGGGAGTAGATGCGACTGGGATAACTTGCTTCACAGTAGAGCAAATGCCATCAATATCTACACAGATGAATCTAAGCTCGATGACAAAGTAGAAGGAAGAGTTTTCCACACCGCAGTGTGTACCAAGTAGAATTTGTAGCCATCCAGGAGGCCGCCAAATACCTCAGCACACTCGTGATCGCAGAAGGGAACAGCTACATTTACTCATATAGTCAAGCTTCTCTAAGGGCTCTTGACTCCAACAACAATAACGCCAAGACGCTCACGGAATGTCGTAGATTCTTAAATGCGATCGCTCAGCGTCTTCGTATCCACCTCACCGTAACATTGAGGGTAACGAGTCAGCAGACAAACTGGCAAGACAGGGTACTACCACTCAGCTCCTCCCGGAGAAGTGCTTGATAGTTATGCCCTAAGCCTCATACAAGCTAGTCACAAGGAATGAAACCTGATGCCTGGCTACGGAATCGATGGAATAACCTTCCGGTGTGCGCTGTAGCTAGGCTCACGTGGCCCTCGTTTAACCCGAATCGAACCAATAGTCTTTTGCGCCAAAGTAAAGAAAACATCTCACATCTGGTTGGGGCCCTAACGGGTCACTCCCTCATCGGTAGGTATGCAGCACGCTTGGGCGTCACTCACAACGACTTTCTGTAGAAGCTGCAAGTGTGAGGAAGACGAGGAGACATGACTACAATCTTCTTTCCCATTGCCCAGCTCTTAGTAGAAGGAGTCTGAAAATTGTTGGTTACCCCTTTCCACTCAACCTCTTGGAAGTGTTCGAGATAGAGATTCCGTCTCAACTGAAATTCTTAACGTTGTAACATATGTCAGGAGGAACCCTTCAGAGGGAATTATATGGTATCGCAATGGGCCATCTCAACCTAACCAAACCTAACCTACTATCCCAATTCTGCTTATTATAAGAGATCTACAGATAAATCCTGTCCATTTATCCATTGCACTAGGTGACAAAGAACTCTTAAGAGCTTAGATCAGGGGGAATAAAGCCCATTGCACACGCCGAGCAGTCGCTGTTCACGCCTTCACGCTAAGCTTAGTGCAACCACATCTTCATAAGTGAACTCTCTACTCTTTTTCTCCGATCGAAGGTTTTGTTGTTGGCTGTGAATGATTTCGTTGTTGTTTTCTGCGCGTAGAGCCCTCTTATGGCTAAGCGTAGTGCAACAACAACTTCATATGTGTTTTCTCTTTTCTTTCTCTCAGAGCAAAGGTTTTGTTGTTGGCTGCGAATGTTTTCGTGTGCATTAGGCAAATATTTTCTTCATTTGTATTGGTGTCGACGCTGCCGTTAAGCTTATTCTGTGCACCTCTGGTTCTAGATATTGACTGGGATAACTTGTCTCACCAAAAGACAGCTATATTTATGAACCCACACCCAATGCAACTTAAAACCGGACTTCTTTATTCCGAGTTCGTGCCTCTGCAGTCTGGGCTATGAGTGGTACTCTCCATAACTTCTCGAACTTCGTTGACCCACCTTATTATCGTGCATAAACTCATGACCATTGGGCTTGCATTCATGAGATCGTATCACATAGCTGAGACGATGACGCTTCAGAAATAGTTCAGTTGTATCCGGACCAAACCAAACGCCAGCACCACGTAAAGTGTTGGGCACACAACCTTGTGCAGTCTGTGGATCACTCCACATTATATCGAAGATCTGTTGATGATAATATCAAAGCAAACATTGAACCATTCAAATCTCATTCGCTTTACCTGTTGCCACTCGGTTTTGTCGAGGGGCTCGCCATCTGTCACCGGTGGCCGTAAAATGGAAACGTACTGTTAAAAATTAATTGTAATATTAATAAGTATACAATGCCACCCAATGCCAAGTACCTTGCCCCTGTCAATGCTTTTCAGTAGATCCAGACTTGTGTTGTCCGAGAAACCACCATGCACAATCAGCACACGATTGTTCAGCACCGAGCCAAGTGGCAGCCAGCGGTAGACCTCATCAATTAAAAGCAGCAATCGCTTGTGATTGCGCTAATGGGTTAATTGAAAATGCATTTAGTTGAAGTATATTAAAAATGTATTTTTACTCACCGGATACTTTCCCTCCACCTCACGTATAAAGCCGTAGCGTGCATTCATAATGCTATCCTCGTGATTGCCACGATTAAGGAACACCGCATTTGGAAAGGCCAAATACAAGGACAATAGTAAAAGTAAAACCTCCAATCCTTTCTTGCCTCTATCCACAAAGTCACCATTGAAAACATACGGATTGGAAGCAGAAGGCAGACCGTTCTATAAAAAACCAATCCAGTTTTACCAATTAAGCTTTGAAAAAATGCTGCGAGTATTTACCTTATGAAGCACCACCAACAAATCATCCAGCTTGCCATGCAAATCGCCACATACAGTTACTTGTTGGGATACGGCTGTGGATATCATAACTATATTTGGCATTTGTTTGAGAGATTTCGATGCCTCGCGCAAAATCTTGGCCACATATTTGGGCTCCAAGCGGTTTCCCTTAAGAAATGCAATGAGACAGGATTTTGTAATTATATCAAACAATTTTGATTGAGTAGTTTTTTACCCTTTTCTTGCGAAAGACATTTATTAAGAATTCTACATGATTCTTGTCAATGGGCAATTGTAGTTTCACATGCACCACGTCACCAACTTCGGGCAAGATGTCATCTTGTTCTTCCAAAATCGAAACTGTACAGAGAAAGGAAAGCAGGACAATCATATTTTAAGAGAAAAATGGGAAAGAGTTGATCTAAGTACTTCTAACGAACATTTTTGTTGTAAAATTAAAAAAAAAACAACGAGAAGCCCAAGCTAACATCGTCTATGCCGTAAGTTTACTCATACCCTTGACACATGCTGTTATTTGAAATGGCTACAGTTTAAGCACGCATACATAAAAACTGCAACAAATTTTGTCATCGAACAAACCCATTTTCACGACATGATAATACATCTGATTTCAGCACTCAAAGTTCGTCGAACTCCTTTATGACAACATACTTTCAAATTAACATATCGCCGAGCGATTGTGTAACATTGCCTTGTACATCATACTCATTTTAAGACTCGTAGCTGTCGGACTATGGCAGCCACATCCGAGCTCTTGCCACCAAATTTTGCGAAGATCTAGTTGCACGCTATCATAGAATTAGTCATCAGTGCGTTTACAAACTCAGAAATCAAATCAACAATTCTTACTAAGAACCATTTTCGACCGATCGGTGCCTAGCTGGCATAAAGCTCGATTAAGCTCATAGTCAGTCGCGAGTATTGACCAAAGTTTGCAAATCTGTTATGAAAGCATATAATATTAATAAATGAGACGAGTTTGATAGACTGCTAACATTGACAAACCAAATAAGTTTGTTGAATATCCGGTGGATGATTTCGGCATTCATTCCGACCGGATAGTTCCTATGACAGCTATAAGATATAGTCTATTAGTCAATAATCCATTGACCATTAAATTGATCTTGAAATCATCATCCAATGGATTAGATAATCGGCCTAGAGATATGAAGGACGCGACACATTGAAAACAAAGAAAGGATATGATCTCACTAACGATCCCAAATGTATCTTGACCGATGGTTCCTATCGCTAAGCGAATGGGTTACAGATCGTCCGCATCTGCCGTAAGCAGGCATCCGACATGGATTAGCACCAAGATTGCATAAAAAAGATGACTCGGTGCAAAATGACTTACCTCGATTGCTTTAAAAGAAACTTCAACTTACGTATAGATGCGGTTTGATGTTTGTTTTTTGTGCCGGCCGCCTGGGGCATATGTTTTATCAGGTCATTAAAGAATTTGTATAGCTGCAACGAAAGAATATGAATTCGTTATTAAAGTAATTACAGATCTTTTTAAACACCAAATTACTAAAAATTTGGGATCTCACAAATATCAAAATATCCAAACTACTCGAAATAATTTGTATACTCTGTACCTCTGTAAGGTACACAGAGTATATTAAGTTTGTATGTAACAGGGGGGGGTATGTAACAGGGAGAAGGAATCGTTTCCGACCCTATAAAGTATATATATTCTTGATTAGCATTAATAGCCGAGTCGATATAGCCATGTCCGTCCGTCCGTCCGTCCGGCTGTCCGTCAGTATGCTAAGAGATAGAGGTTTGACATGTATGGGACATAGGTTTCTTATACTTGCAGGCAGATCAAGTTTATTTTCAATTTTTGCCACGCCCCCTCCCGCCCCCACAATTTGAAAAAAACGTGTATCTTCCACAGTTTCGTAGATAGATGGTTCGTACCTTGCTTGAGATATCTAGTTATCAAAATTCTTTATCGATTTGCTGAAGGAATGATAAAGATCGGAAGAACGATACTCAAGTTATGGGCAAAAAACGGCAAGTTAACACCACCACGTTGTGCGCTCTCTAAGTTTCTCACTCTCTCTCTCTCTCTCTCACTAAGATTGCCTCTCTTGACTCGTGAGCAAATGCGAGGGTAAGGGTACAGAGTATGTTATAGTTGGGCTTGACCGACTTTCTTTCTTGTTTTATATTTACACAAATGACGTCACAGACTCACAAAGTTATGCGCATGAGAAATGGAGCAAGTGATTGCTCCATGCCTCTTAACTATTTCAAATGCTGCCGATTCTAACATCGCATTCCAAGCTGTGAACCTTGAATTTAGTGGTGGATTTTTCATTTTTCTGAGCGTCTATATGATATCCCCCTCAATGACTATTCAATGTGGTTAAGTAGAAAACTTGTATACCAAGGCTTCAAGGAGGTTCAAACTTCTGTTCGCGAACCGAATTCCTAAACATGTCTAACCTAAGGTTTTGGTTTAACCCAGAGTTCATAGCATCTAAGATCGTTTTTAACATTTTCCTTCATTGAAATATGGCAGTGTTCGACGCGTCGCTATGTACTGTGCATGCAAAAATGCTCCGCGACTACGACGTTAACACACTGACATTATAACCGCTTTCGGCTCTTGTTGTTCGGCTGCCCGCTGACACTTCGGCAGAACAAAATGAATCAGTTGCTATTAAGCCATAACCCTGCAAACAATTGGACGATTCATTAACCGCCAACTGCAGAAGAGATTGCTAGATGATTCAATCTTCTAAGAAATCGCTTGGAGATATTAAGCGATATCTCGAAAACGAGGGAATGATGGAGTAAGTAATTTGAATGTAATGAAAGTAATTGACTGAACTGAAATGAAACTAATACTGATTGGGGGATGACACCGCCAGCCCAGGTGTGATCCAACGGCGAGAGCATGGAAGGGGATGGGTTAGGCCACTTCTGCCTTAGGGTCTATAGGACTGTGGCAGATCTGACGGACTGACGGACTATTTTCTCACACGGCACGAAATTTATTGTTCCGCTCAAGGGAGATCAACCGCCCAAAAGATCCCTTCTACATACGGCGAGCTCAAGCCGGGCTACTAGCGTGCCGGAAGATGGGCTAGGCTGGTTTCCACGTCTCCGGACCAAAGCTAGGACATAACAACAGCTAAGCTTTTATTTTTGAACAGTGCAGAAGATCAGAATATGATCGGAATATGATACCAATGCCAAAATGTGATGATATTTTGTGCCGACCTCTGAAATAGAGACATGCTGGGCTTTATTTTTGTTGAGAATTTATTTCCATTCTCGAAACTCTTAATATACCGAATGTAGAAAGGATTTTTAAAAAACAAAAAAATTCCTTTCGTCAGAATATTTCACATATATAGAAACACTTTCTAACGCAAAGCCAAGGTGTTTCAAATTATATGAAATACTGTGACAAAAGGAATTTTCTGTCGTTCTGAGCCCCGGGGGCTTAAAGCGTAGCTAGGTCAGGTCCCTATGCCACAATCATGCAAAGGATGTGTCTAACACTGCACCTACCATAACCGAAGCCCATTAAACGCCAAGTGGTTGTATTTTCTAGCTGAGTGCAAGGGGTAATAAATTTTCGGCAACAAAGTTTCACAATTGAGCGAAGCATGTAAGTACGTAAGTGCGCTTTTATAGCGACAACAAAAGGCGATGACGCCGACGACGACCACGTCGACCATTATTGACTTTTGAAACTTTACAAATGCAGAAGACGGACGTGACCTCTTTAGCCGGCGGCTCCACGTCACTGTGCTAGCTGCAAAAATGGTAAATAATCCAAATACGGGTGAATATGTGAGCTTACCTCAGCCTGGTCCTGTTCGCTGGCATATTCTAAATTCTGAAATATTTGCCAATTGCAGCGTTTCCTCATTTCGCGTCGTGCCTGATGCTGTCGATACCATTTCTGAATCAATATGGCCGCTTTGATTGCTAGAGGAAGAGAGATAAAAAATGGAAAATAATTTCTGTACACATGTTTGGTTACCCAGCATTAGTCTACTTAGCAAGTGGGAATAAATTTAGATAATTGTTAAAATTCAAATTTTTTTTTTGTCAAATTTTGGGATGTGCTTTAAGCAGGATTTGGCGTCATTCAACATTCAAAAATGTTCACTCGCATTAATTACTTGCCATTGTCATCCATTATTATGCTAATTTGATGCCGCTGAAAATGTCAAAGACTAAAACAGAGGACACAGAGGGGTGTGGGGAGAGTTAGGAATAATGTCTGTGCTTTCGTATGCAAACGACTTTACAACATTAGTGAAGATAAATCATTTTGTATTTTTCTTGTTTTTTTTTTACACACTTCTTCTGTCTAAATCTAAATCAGGCTCAGCTTTTGGTGTGGGCCTTGACTCAGACTGTTCCGTGGAGTTTAAACAGCCCATAATATAAGGGAGATGGAGGCGTCAGCGCTACATCTGCTTATTGTTTGGGTTTTAAACAGAATTTGGGTATTTGCTGTCTTTAGGTATTAGACAGATAAGTTTTTCAGACTTGTAGGCTCGTTCAGAAAATGCACTTTACGAGCAAAGTTTACACAATTTTTCGCAATGACTACAGCCACTAGCTTTTATTTGAAAACTTTTTAATCGATGAACAAGTTTTGGGTTTACAAAATGTTACTATTTTTTTTTGCTGCCGTACACTTGAAAGTAGCCGTCAAACTAGACCAGCTCAATGCAACTGCGACTGACTCGCCTTTCGTTTGCTTTTGGGTGAGCAAGTTGTTTTTCGATTTTTTTCATTTTGTTTTTTTTTTTTGTACCCTTCTCATGGCACAGTGGGTGGAAAAGACATAAAACTGTACATTTTTATGGCATAATAAAAAAGGTATTACATGTACAAAAAAGATTTATAGGATTTGTAAGAGATGGCATCACTTGGACCTCATCATAAGGCTTTCTTTTTTTAGTATGTGTCGTTTTGATGCTCGGCCACATGTTGCGGCGGTTAGCCGGTCAGAACATATCTTGAAACGCTGAAATGGGAAGTCCGCTTTATAGCTCAGACATTGTACCATCCGACTACTATTTGATTTCGTCGATGACGCATGCCCTTGAGGATCCGCAATTTTGCTCTATTGAAGAACTCCAAAATTATATCAATACGAGATTCGCATCAAAATACGCATCGTTTTTCCGAGATGGTATCCGAAAATGGCCAGAAAGATGGGGAAAAAATTGCAACAAATTTTTCACAATAAAGTGTCAAACTTGAAAAAATCGTCCTTTAAAACATTTTTGTACAGGATCTAGTTTGATTGTTGTGGTAAACGAATGTGATGTGCAATCATGATTGCTAATTTTGTGATTGTGATGGATAAAAAAAAACCAGAAAATTTCAAGCTGTCATTTAAAATGAAAACCATAACTTTCGCGTATACTATTTTTTCACTAAAAATTCCATCAAAGCCGTTCAGCATAAGCCAATCAACTTTTTTTTGGTGGATGATGTTTGATATATGATTTTTGATGTATGCTGGTGAGCACGGCCACTATTTAGCTATAATTGTATAATGATCTCATCAAAGTAATACTGAAAAGCCTTATTCCAACACTGAGAAAAAACTCAATCTAAAATCTAATTTGAAACTCTCTTATTTTGAGAATTTTGCAATTTTATAAAAATAAGACTGAAAAACCTTGAAACGAGTTTAGAAATCTCAAAAACAAGATTTACCATCTTGCAACTTGTCAACCATCTTACAGTTTTCAGTAAAGTTTCAGTTGAAAAATTTCATGATATACATTAGGGCGGGTCAATTTTTGTCGCAGAAGGCGTCCACCAGAATCGGAATCTACGAAGAATTCTAAGAAAATTTCACCATGAAATTATGTATCTAAAACCAATTTCTAGCTCCCGCTGAGAAGTATAAAGATTTCAGGTTGAGGTATTTTGAGGTATTTAAGGAATTCAACTACAAGAGGACCACGTAAAGCTAGTGGGATTTTGACGAGGTTACTTGAGACCTGTGAACAACTTCCTTTAAAATTAGTGAGTTTAGCTGGCTCTAGGTCCGAAAAAGTTGCGTTTGTTCACAACTGTAAACAACTTATGCATTGTACCACCAAAAAGAGCTGGTTGCCTATACACAACTGTTTCATCGTAAGAGTGCTGCAGTCGAGTACCCCGACAGCAAAATACCCTGTTCCAAGAAATATTGTTTTTGCTCGGATCTTATTGTGGTTCAGAACTTTAAAATTGAACCTCTGACAGTTTTCCGCGGTTAAAAGGAGGAGGAGGCAGAATTTTTCAAATCTGAAACAAACTTGATCTGGTTATGGTATACATCTACATACATGCAAAAATTTGTGGCACTATCTCCTATAGTCTCTGAGATCGACGCGTTCATACAGACAGACAGACAGACGGACATGGCTAAATCGACTCAACTTCATGATCCCCTGTTTCCATTGGAAATGGTATAAAAACATTTTGTTGTAGGCGATACCTCACTTTGAACCTATTTCATAGGAGAATATGCCTCCACGTTTTATTTCTCTATCGAATAGACAAAGCTGTATCGGAACCATCCTTAAATGACCTTAAAATTTCAGGTCGATTTGCGCGTACTAGGAATTCATTTTAGACCAATGGTTTCTTGGTGAAGTTTTCTTCAAATTTTCTGTAGATTTCACAAACCCCCTAATATATACTTAATGTGGTCGTAGATGATTCCTTCTATGCATTACTTTTCAAGTGTATAAAATCGAGAAGGTTTCATCTTAAAGTCGAGTATAAACGATCTTAATCCAAGATTGTTGGATTTAGATTTAAATTGAGAATATAATCTTGGGTTGAGTACATCTCGTCTCTGCTGACACCGTTTCTCTTGATTTTGAGACAACAATCTTGGTTTTAGATTGATTGATTTCTCAGTGTATAGGTAAAAACGAAGCAAGATTCTTCTCGTAGGCAATTCAACTGTGAAAATTGCAATGACGAGCAAGACTCAGAAAAAGAACAAGAGAGGAGAGAGAGTACTGTAATGTGCGCAGGTGACCCCCAGCAAACAATATGTGCGTTTTCTGACACTTTTCTGAAACTTTTTTATGATCATTCACCGTCATAATGTGCACAGTCCGGAATGAGCTGTGCTTTCACCCTCCCAATGAAGCATATAAAATCGTCATAAAAGGCACATAAAAGTTACTTTTCTAGGCACTTAAAGGGCTACTGAATAGCCTCCTGAAAGGCTATTTTGAGACGCATATTGGAGTGCAGATCCGAAAATGCTCAGACAGAAGTGCTTTTTATGAGCCTGTGCTTAGAGAGTACTGAATCTGATCCGAAAACTCTCAAATTTATGTGTTTACTCCAAAAACGCTCTTAAGCTCGACTCTTTTTAGACACATAATTTGCAGCGCTCCGAACTGATGGCTGTGTGAATCGGTGAGAACAGAAAATCAACTGAGTCCACTGTCGTCTTTCATGCTCATTAACACAAGCAATCTGACGGCCCTGGTGTTCACCGCTGCACAAATGTTGCAGAGCTGCTGCTTCCTTAAATTAGGACAGAAATACTAGTTAAGGCACCTTTCTGTCCATTTCTCCTACGCTTCAGTGTGAAGTTAATCTGAAATAAACGAGGCTAACCAAGAAACACCTTGACCAAAGACTCTAGACTAGAACTCACAAAGTTTAGTAACGGCAATACAAATAAATATAAGGGAAATTTGCTATATGGACCTACAATTTTACATATAGCTATATGTGCTGAGTGTGTGCAAAGTCTGCCGAATAAACACATATGTAAGTCCAAGGTCCACAGTGAAATTTCTCCTTTGTCATTCACATTCTTTGCCTTGACTCATCCGTATGCTTTGAAAAACACTGTTAATTGACAGCCGAGATGTCTTTCGTTCTGTATTAGGGCAGGACAGAAATGGGAGACAGATGCCTTCCCCTCGCGAGTTTGTCGATTTTTCGGTGGACTGGGACCAAACTGAGATGGAGGTTGAACAGCTCTGTCATTTCTATGATTTCGAGTTTCAGGATATTGCGCCAAGTGACTTAATCACAGACTAGTTTTTTTGGGAATATATAAATTGTACTACAGAGCTCCTCAGAGTAGAAATCTGCTCCCGTTTTGTTGGAACCAAAGAACCGTGATTCCACTCTTCTCTCGTTAAAGACGGAAAAGGGTATGGAGAAATATTCAATGCGGGAAAATATACTGCGGGGATATATGTAATACCCTTATCCCTGTAAGATCTTTAAGTGACTCAAAACTCTCATGCGGCTGTTCACTTCCCCAGAATGTTAGAGCACAAGAACTGATTATGTATAGAATTATACACTTTTATTGAGCACGGTTGTAGTTTCAGATTTGTACTGAATCGCTCTTGCGAGCGATCTTGCTTTTATTCTAAATTTCTCATCCCTTAAATCTAACTTATACCCTTGTTCCACTGGCACTATCTAGAGGTCACCCGCTGGATGATCTAAATGAACTCATTCTTCCTCATAAGAGATAAATGTCCATTTGGTAGATCATTCACGACGGATGATCAAGTCATTGCCACGGACAATCTAGCCGCTGTCACAACATACAGATAATTTCCGCTAAAAAGCTAGATTTTCTATCGATATACTATCGAAGTTAACAATCGTCATCAATAGGAATAGCAGCTCTGTCAATAGCGTTGCCATGGGCGGAGAGGGTTCTAACTCAGTGGATGGTGGTTTAGCACAAGGGGAAGTGTTTGGACCCCCTTTATTGAAAACCGACTACGCCCATAAGCTGTGCATGGCCAAGGCAAGCGGAAAGTGTTTCATTCTTTGTTTTAAAATGTTAAAATTTAGTAATATTTCTTAAGTATGAATCCCGCCAACTGGCTATACCAGGAGAGCATGCTGCTTGATATATGGATAGCGAACTTTGATTTACAATTGCAGACATAGCAATTCAACCAGCTGTTCTTTGTTTAAGTTAGTGTGACCTTGAACAACATTCGTCATTGGAACAGGGAAAATCCATGTTTCGAGAATGTGATTGAATGTTCACCAGTGGAACAAGGGAATTAGCTAACGCTGTGTGGTTATCCTCAACGTTTATATAATTATGAGAGTGCATTAGTGGAAGGGGTTTCCACCGGATGTGACTCTACAAGGATGTCAAGTGCACCGTGACCCTTGTCAGCAACCCTAATTAAATTTACAAAGACATGTTTATGGGTTAGGTTGTCGTTTCTAAATATGATATTTACCGCTTAGTGTGAACAGATGACAAAATTTCTTCAGCAAACCTTTCTTCAAATTTCATCATTTTTAAATTTCACTCAGAGACACAATTTGCTCCACTGTACAATGCCCTAATTATCCGAATGGCGGCCATGTCTTTGGCAATAGCTTTCCCTTTCGCTTTTTCTTTTGTGGCTTGCGTCTACGTCCGCGTGTTTGTGGGTTTGTTTCTGTGTGCGTGACTCTGACTGTGCCTTAATGTGGGGTATATTGCAAAACATACATACTCGCACTTACATAAATGTACGCACATGTTCGTATGTATTAATAGCTTTGCCTGTCCAGTCAGTTTTCGGTTTATAGGTAGGTCCTTGTATGTATATTTTAGTCTGTAGCCCCCTATCTGTCGGGATCCATTCAAAACGGTTAGTAGGACAAATTGCTATAATAAATACAGTTAACGCCAGCGTCATCTAACCACTTAAAAGGAAGAGAACAATGACAGGACTGGCAAGCGGGCGAGCGGGCGAACAGGCGGATATGCTTAAAACATGTTGTAGTGGTTGAACTTAGGGGAAGTTTTCATTCTGTTTTTAGTTCGAAACCCAAATGCAAAACAAACTTTGGCCTGTTATGGTAATAGACTTATTTTTGGGCCAGACGGATTAGTATACATGCAGTTATGCAAAATGAAACAAGTGGAAACTCTGACAACAAATTTATGTAAAATTTTTAGAAAATTTATTATGGGGGGGAATAGCCGCACACAAGCCGACAGACAAGACAACATCAGGATTCACACGAAACCGAGGATGAAAATGTATCCTTTTTTATATGAATAAAATGAGAATTAAATTACCAACTCTTGACCAAAAAAAAGTCCGCAATCCAACTGAAGGAAACAATTTGTATGAAGTATGCTAATTTTATATGCCTTTTACTTTTAGACAACTCTATAGTAGCCTTCAAATGTACAAATTACGACCAAAGAAATCTGCTGTGTAACCTACTCGTGATTTGAAAGTTAAGGTATTGCTTACCCTTAAGAAAATAGCTGGAATTTTCCCGCCAATTAAAGTCAACCTGGCCCTAGTCTTGCACTCACAAACACGGCTACTAAGTCGGTCAGTCGTTACAAAGTGGAGGTCACAGCCGAAAAGCCAACTGAGCCTTACAAATTGCCATACAAAAGTAGCAGGGGGCCGCTCAACCAACATTCTTTCTTTAAACCGAAAAATCAGCGGGAAGTCCTCGTTTCAGAACAAGAAATGGGCGGCTTTCATTCTGAGCAGAAATAAAGCTTCTACTGAGTCCTCGCCCAGGGGGAAGGGGGAGAGGAAAGGCCTGCATTTAAGCCAGACAACCCCATATGTATTATTTTTTGGATATTGTGGTTTTATTTATTATTTATTAATATTAAATGGTTTAAAAAGCAAGCTTAAAGAGGCCAAGCTTAATCTCTTAAGCTTTAAAAACTCAGCACGATTCGTAGGCAAGAAAGTACAAGTTAGGTAACCGAACCCAAATCATAGCTCATCATCGTCTACTTACTTGTTGAATCAGCTACGTGATTCCATTATCCAAAATTGGTATTGTAATACACAAATAAAAACAGCTTAGCCACTTGCTAAGCTATTTTAAATTTCATTGCCTACTTTTTGGTGCAAGTGTAGCACACGCAGAACTAAAATTGTAAGTTCATTAAAAGTGGGCTATCAAAGTGTCAAATGAAACTCAAAGGAGTAATCCTGATTATGACATAAAAATCATAGTAGGTAAGAGAGGGGTTGTTGATATATTTCAAAATATTAAAGTCGAATGAGATCAAGCACAAAAATGTTCGACTTATCACTATTTTGTTATCAAACAAGTAAGAAAGTGGGTCAAGCCCGACTGTAATATACTCTGTACCTGCAGTAGAAGCGCTGCTGCTGTGCTGCGGCAGCCAACTTTCTTTTGGTCATAACTTGGCCAATAGATGGCGTCACTACTTGATTTTTAAAACTAACCAACAGACGGCGCCACTACTGTAACCATTTCAAAACTGACCTTTGATTGGAAATCTCTCTTGGTAATATCTTGAGTATCGTTCATCCGGCAAATCGAATGATACAAAAAATAGAATATAGGGAATTTCGTCCCATGTCAAACAAAAAATTCTATTGCGACGTCACAGACTCATAATTTTGTGTTTGTTAACATTACAGAGGTAACATAAGAATCGAAACAGAAAGAGACAGAAAACACATAAGTCGCGCATTTAATTTCTTTTGAGAAGTTTTGAGTGCGAAGGTGTGAAGCAATCACGACAAATTTAATATTTACGAAATTTACATACAATGTAAGCACTGATAAATCAGAACGTCGCGAATGCAAACTAAATATGACCGGCGGGCATAGAATACATAAAGGCATTTTTGATCAAATCATTGTGAAAAAAAGTTCCATGTGTGGGGAATAAACACCAATCGATGCTCAATTTTGTGAGTGAAATACTGATTAAAGTGCATACGAGAAAGCATAATCAATGTTTTGCAGAATCGGTAAGTTTTGAAAAAATATGTCTGAACATATCTACATTCAAGCACACAAACATGGTTAGCTAAATATTTGTATGTCTGAATCCATGTTTGAATGCAAACATGGCAGTCCATTTGCAGCATACATACACATGAATATACATAGTATATGTATTTTCAAACGTGCGATGTACTCGTGATTCATTTAAATGCCAATAAATATAGCACAATATTTTCTGTATTATATCAGATTGATATCCATCCAAGCCAATTGTGTCAGTCATCTAGACTGCTCGATAATTGGCATAAATGTCAGAACATTTTAGAGGGCGGATCGAAGCTTATACACTAGCAATGAAGGAAGTCTATATTATAATCGACGTCTTACAGTCTTACAATGTGAGTTAGGTATATACCTCTTGTATTGTAATTTTATATATATTGGGCAAATAGCACAGGCCAACAAAATGAGAAACTTTGTAAGGTGCAGCTTTGTTGAAATTATGATAAGTTTATGTTCACTGATTCCAAAACTGTTCGGTTTGGCTCCATCAGCTCGTGTTTCGAAGATATGGCGAAAATTCGAAACGTGCCACGAACCAAGGTTCGAACCAAAATCAAAGCACAAAAACCTCGAACCTCAAATTTCCGAACCTTAACCGTTGGTAAATTTTGGATCGCACCTGTAAACCGGAGGTTCCAAAAAATTTTTTTGATTCTAATTTTAAAATGCATCATAAAACATATAACACAATCAATCAATTTCAGTTAAACCTCAAAATATCCCTTAACTAGCAAACAGGAATTTTTTTGGGAGAGGTAACCCTATTTTAGGTGATGGGCCATTATTTATTTATTTAAGTTTGACAAAGTTCTGTCAGCATTGCAGGGGTTGCTTAAAAAATGGCAGTAAATTATTTCTTACATCTAACACAGAAGAGTGAGCAAAGAAAAGATGGTAATACATATTATAGTTAAGACACAAATTTCGGAATCAGCAAAATTTGTTGGGCAAGGCTGTAGATAGATCGGAGAGAAATTTCTGGTAAGACGCAAAGGAACAGCAAGATTTATTTGGCTTAACAGAGCGCAAGAGTCAATATCAGCTGATAAGAGTTTGTGAATGAAAAGCACACAATGGCACGTCCGGCGGTGCTTAAGAGATGGAAGATCGATTAAGAGTAGTCGATGCTCGTAAGATGGAAGATGGATGGTGGGATTCCAGTTCAGGCCACGGAGTGCAAAAGTTAAAAACTGTTTTAGAACCGATTCAAGTTGGTCCTGATATTTTTGGTAATGAGGTGCCCAAACACACGACCCATATTCAAGTGTTGGTCGAACTAGTGAGACGTATAAATGTTGAATTCCTTCCACCATCTTTTGATAAACCGAAGAACACCCATAGCTTTATTAGAGATGACAGAAATATAACTATTAAGGCTTAACTTGGAGACAAACCGAACGCCCAAATCATCAACCTCGTAGATACGTTCAAGAGGAGTGTCATCAATCGAAAAGTCGTATAAATACGGCTGTATTCGATGAAAAGTCATACATTTACACTTTTCAGTGTTTAGTGGGAGGGAATTAACCGAACACCATGTATGCAGAGAAATTAAGTCCAATTGAAGAAAGAGAGGATATCGTGGCCTTATATGACAAGCAGAGTTTTAGGTTATAAGCGTACATCATAGCATGCGAATGAAGCAGGACGTGAGGGATGTCGTTAATGAACAGATTAAAAAGTAAAGGTCCAAGATGACTACCCTGAGGTACCCCAAAAAAAAACGCTGATGGATTCAGAAAGCAACAAATTGAAACGAACACGCTGTGATCGGTCTGTCAAATAAGCCTTTATCCAGTTAAGAAGGTTCAGAGGAAAACCAAGCAAATACAATTTGTAAAGGAGGAGATCATGATTGACAGAGTCAAAAGCCTTGCTTAAATCAGTATAAATTACATCTGTGTGCAGTTTATTAATAAAACCCCTATTCACAATAGAAGTTAACTCAATCAGGTTTGTAGAAACAGAACGCTTTTTCATAAAGCTAGTGACATATTCTTATCAGCTCCATAATATGTTACATATTTATTATCATGGTTTCAGGGCGCGAGTATGCCACATTTTTGTTAGTTATTTATTGATTAAGCTTTTGTAAGATGTTTAAGCTTTAAGCATATCAGAATCTAGTTCTAGCTGACTATTAATACCAATATTGTAAACAAGGTCCCGTTGCGAATAAGAAACCAAGAGCTAGCGTCAGAAGAACTCCCGTTTGGAGTAATTTTCCATAACTTTCAGCAGCCTCTGCTGAGGTTCTACTTGTACAGCTTGTGCATTTGCTAATCAGTCTAAGTTTAACTCTCAAGCGAGACACAACATTATTTACGTAATTAATAAAAGTTGTAAACTTCCATTGCACCGTTTTTGTTGGGATATTCAATTGGAACTTATTTGTGAGTAACCGCGGAAAGGTTACTCTGGTGTGGAAGGAAACCGAAAGACTCCGGATCATCTAAACCCAATCATCGAAATCCTCCAGTGACGAACGCTCCAGAAGGATCGACTACCTGCTACCTTCTACTTCTTTTAGAGGGTCATTGGCGTTTGGAACATCCGTTACAGCAAACCTTTGGGACTGGGCTTCAACCTCAAGCCTAGGGTCATAAGGTTATTTCATTAGCTGTGCTGAGATTGCGAAATAATTGAGCGACAGGAGTACTGTATTTGAGAGGTTATAAGCATTTCAAAAAGTTTAGAAATGTCAGATAGTTTTGAGATACACCTCTAATTTGTTACTGACGATTTAGATCCTTTTTTCTGAATAGGAATGACAAAAGATTCCTTCCAATCGTTGGGAAACTCACCTAGCTCAAGAGATAAGTGAAACAACCTTAAAAGCGGGAAGCATAAAGAACTTGCACAATTTTTAAGCACACAGCTTGGTACATTGTCAGGTCCAGGAGTATATGATGTTTTAATCGAGCGAATAACCGAAAGCAGACACTCTACATCCAAAACAGGTGGATGGATGCTGTTAGAGTGGGTAATAGGATAGGGATAGGTTTATGGTACCAAAACTAGTCGATGAAACGGAATAGCAACGCTGAAAAAATGCTGCGAATAAATTTGGGGATATCAGCATCGTTACTAGCAGTCACATTATCGAGCGAAGCGATGGAGGAAACTGAGAAGATTTGCGTTCGGAGTTAACGAAGTTATAGAACCTTTAGGGGTTTTGCTGAAAGCTTGGACACTTACCTTTTTAATTGATTTTCAAATAAAACGAGAGCGTAAGTTAAAGTCGGCTCTAACCGACTTCGATATACCCGTTACTCATGGAAAAAAATGTTAAATAGCCTTCCTGTGTGCCGGAGGTGGAACCGCCGAAAATAATGCAACATTTTTTATCTCGGCTATTTATCATCTGATCTTGTTGAATGTCAGTTTTAAAATTTGAGATCGATATCTCAAAAATGGTAAGTGTTATTCAACATTTTTTATTGTGGGGGCGTGGCAAAAATTTAAAATAAACTTGATCTGCGTGCAGACAATAGGAGTCTACATTTCAAATTTTGTTGCTCTAGCTCTTCTAGTCTTTGAGATGTAGGTTTTTATACAGACAGACGGACGGACGGACAGACGGACATGGCTATATCGACTCGGCTGTTGATGCTGATCAAGAATATATATACTTTATATGGTCAGAAATGATTCCTTTTGCCAGTTACATACATTTGCACGACTTTCGTATACCCTTTTACTCTACAAGTAACGGGCATAAAAATTTAAATCTTTCGGAATTCTGTGGCACCGGCGAATTTTTCGAGAGATTTACAAACCAACCGCCAAAATCTCTAGAGATTTATGTGTCACCGCCTTATATGAATAAAAAAGGTTTAGTTTGTTGCAATGTACATATATTTTTTCTGAATTAGCACTAGGTGGAGTTGCTAAATTAAATTTACAATTATACCCGTTACTCGTAGAACCGTGCAAATGTATGTAACAGGCAAAATGAATCATTTCCGACCATATAAAGTATATATATTCTTGATCAGCATCAACAGCCGAGTCGATATAGCCATGTCAGTCTGTCCGTCTGTCTGTATAAGCACCTAGATCATTAACTTACGCTCTCGTTTTTAACTGAAGTTGGTCGAAACATCGAATGTTATTTTTAACAGCAGCATTATTGTGCTGCTCCCTCCCTTATCATTGAATTAAAGAAGCTTAAGTAAAAGCGAAATAGCCAGTCAAGGTTTAATTGCTTTCAATTACCAACCAACAAGAAGGCATAAAACAACAAAACTACTATCAAAAAACTGTTACGGGCTAAATAAATGTTAACTATCAAAACCAATTTCAGAAGCAAATTGATGAGAGTTGAATAAAAACTACAATTAGCGTTGCATGTTTTCAATGGCACTTGCCAATTGGGCTGCACGTGAATGACACCACACGGTTGTTTTATGAGTGAAACGTGGTTAGTATAAATGAAACGGAAATTTAATTAATGAATTTGAATTTGAAATGGTTGTGACAACTAATTAAATTTAAAGTCAATTTGTCATTTTGGTTTTCAATTAAAGATCCCTAGTCATTTTCCTGTGGTTGTGCCAGACCTTCTCGTACTACCTACTAGTCTTAAGGTCTGCTAAAACCTTTTTAATTAAATAGTCAGTCAACGTTTTCTATATGAGAACTAACATCAATGAGCACATCCAAGTCAAAGGCCAAATTGAATTGTTCGAATCGACCTTGTTAGCTATTCAATTGCGTTTTGTGCGGCTAATACTCACTCTTCTCGGCCCGAGAGGCGCTCATGCCACGCAGCGGCTTGCGAAAGTGCTTGCACCAACCTTTCCTTTGGAACAACTGCAGTAGACTGGAGGCGCGCGTCGTTGTTTGTGCGCCGGCCGTATGGGGCTGTCCATTGGGACCCAATGTCTGCATGCTGGCACCCACGCGCTCTATTTCCGATGAGCGGCACGATGAGGCGTCTTCGACGGAGGAGCTGCGACGCTTGCCGCCGTCTTCGCTGCGCAGGCATACGCAGCTGCGCAACATGTTGTTGCTGTTGTTGTTGCTGTTGTCAAAATGTCACTTTTTGCGTAACCTGAGACGCGGCCTTCGCGTTTCCTTAATTGCAGCTCCGCACACAAAACCAACGCACTGCCCAGATGCGCAACCACATGTGTGTGTGCGTGTGTGTGTGCGTGTGTGTGAGTGTGTGGTCTGCTTTATGTCACTCGCCTGACAAGTTAATATAATTTGCTTGCCTCGCCTACCTCCACACCTCCACTTCCGGCTTTGGCCCTATAAGGAAAGTGCGTTGTCCGTCCTTCGCCCTTCGCACGGTGCGGTGTGTATGGTCTAAGTGGGAGACTGGTGGAGGGTGTGTACTGATGATGCCTGTCGCGGCCCGTCTTATTTGCTGCCAGGTTTTAATGCAAATTGATTTTAGTGTCATATAATTTATTCATTTTAGTTTATTGGCGATTTTCCTATTGACATTCTGCTTGATTCAAAGTTCTGATTGCTTTTCCATCTGAAACAATAGTTATTAGAAAGAGAAATTAGTTTTTCGATGAATTTAATTTGGAAGGTGCCTAAAATCAGGCCATAAAGTAATTAAAAATATATATTTTGCTGGCAGATTTTAAATGGATTTCAAAAGAAAGTAATACCCAATGAATGTGCTTCAGTTAAAATGTTCCTGCACTAAGGAAAAAAGCAAGAACTTTAAACTTGAATCAACGATGTCAATAGTAAGGTAAGTACAAAAATACTTGATTCAAGTACAAAATTCTTATTTAAAGTACGATTTTTCAATTCCTAAATACTTGATTTAAGAGTGTTGAGAGATATATTAAGTAAACTCAAAAAAAAAATCAACCCTATCGGTAATGAAAACAACGTTATCCGGGATATTCTTGACTTAATCCGAAAAAGAATTGAGTTGAAACGACTTTTTTAATCTTAAAAAGGTTTACATTTATCCCGGGGTAATCTTAAAAAAGATTGAATTAAGCAAAAAATTCGAGAACAATTTAATCCCGATGCGGGATCATTTTAAGCTTGTTCGAGATTGTTTTTAAGCTCTATTTGTAATATTGATTTGGAAAGTTACCTCTCTTCTTCCTTTCCTCCACCATATTCCATATGACACATCCTTACTCACTTCAAGACCCACAACTAGTTTTGATTTATGTAAGCCTTCTGAATAATTCAGAAGGTATATACAAATTGTTTGGGCTCAACTGGGACTCGATCCCACGACCATGCGCACTGAATACGCTTGGAATGTCATCTAATCGCTCACGAACCATCGCCATCGTTTGTTGCCGCATGTCAAAATGCTAATGTGATCTCGAAGGGGATTGGAGTAAGCACATTTGGAATAATACAAATTCAAAAGGCTTGGGCCAATCCCTAAAAGCTTGAATTATGTAGAATGTCCAAAATATTCTTAATCGAAGTCTAATAACTTTCAAAGTCAATCCCAAAACATTTTTGAAACAAAATAGCAGCACAAACAAAAACTTTGACTAAATCAAAAACAGGTCGCTAAAACCCATTATAAGTACATATATACAATGGAAGGCACTCCACTAATTTGTAATTGCTATTCCTATTGCTATTCCGAAATGTTGTGAGTTATCTCTTACTACGTTTATACACACAAAATTTATTTTGATTAATGCCCTTTAAAGTATGCAATGCTTTTAATAAGGAATGTTTCAGAATTATATTTATTTTATATTTGGCTTAACACAAGATTATATTGTAAACCTATTAATGGATGAATTTACAGTGTGGATGATGTATGACGCTGCCATAACTGGCTATCAATGTTTGCGTTGTAATAGAAAATTTTATAAGGAAATAAAGTTTGCATACTTTGAAGGGCATTAATCATGATAAATTTTGTGTGTATAAACGTAGTATCTGTTTAAAAATGGTATTGATTTGTATTAAATTATAATCAATCATGACCTTTGAGCCATCACAAACAAAAACTTTGACAAAATACTACTTAAAAATAAAGGTACAAAATGTTTTTGCCCTTTAGTACCGCTCAGTACTGAATCAGAGCTGAATCAGTCCTGATTTGGAAGGGCTGGTACTGAAATCATAGCTGCCTTAACATGCATTTAACACAGACTGTGACCTAGTACGTCATGACCTTCTCTTCTTTCAGCCATGATTTCAGTACTGAACTCATGGGTTAGTTTCGTGCGTAGTACTGAAAAAAGTGCTGAAATCAATCATGAATTGCAGCAATTGCTACTTCTAAGGTCTGAATCAGCACTGATAAATTCAGTACTGAGGCGTAGAACTGCAGGGTGGTTTAAGTCGATAAAATTCTAAAGCTTTTCTCAATTAGTTCTTGAATCTAGGTCTGTATATTATGTCAAATGAGGCTGCATAAATGCAAAGGAAATGAACTAACCAAAGACCAAGACAGATTCGACTTGAAATAGTTCGCATTTTCCGTAGCACACTTTTTGGAGTTTTGAAATTTTGTGCTTGAACTAAAAACGATCTTTTCTTATATTTTTCAGCTAACTGTAAGTACGAAAAGTTTTTAATTCAAGAACGTTTTTTCGCATTTCAATAACATTAACAGTCTTTTTCGATTCTAGAATGTTTCAAACAAAACATACTTGAAATTTGATTTTTTTGGTTTATTATTTATTTATATCTAAATTTTCTGTCAACTTTTGTAAATTATGGCAACTTAATTTAGATTGTGTAGATATCCTCAAAATTTATCTTTTTATGTAACTTTGATTTCAGGTCTAATGTGTCTGATTATGGGTGAGTTGTTTTGTGATGATATCATTGATATGTTCAGTGTATTGATGGAGTCAAGTTTATTGAATGCGAGGGAAGAGTTTTGAGGTGACTTCTTAGTCTCTCCACGTAATCGCCTGCGTGTTGAAATTTGATCGATCTAGAACTCGGCAAGTCGTTTTTCTCTGAATGTGCTACAAAATATAAAAGTGCATAACTCCCTCTCTCTCTCTCCCTGTCTCTCTGTATGCACTAACAGTTTATGTGCACTGTTCATAAACAAAACTTTGGGAAACAACAAATTTATGAACTGACAGAAAAGGATTTGTATAGTCAAATGAATATTCAGACCGCGTCACTCACAAACAGACACTCGCAGCCTTAGCCATTTCAGCTAAGCGAGGGTAAACCTTAAAGTTTGTAACAAGTTATTAGTTATTTCTTAACGAAGTTTGTCTCTTAGAACAATCGTTGTGTAGATAACATGCCCCCAATTACTGGGACTTACCTGGAGAAAGCTGAAGTCAGCTGATTACTTATACTCATAATTAATAAATATTTAAAAGTCAATTCTTTTTTTTATAAATTAAATCAGAGCATTAACATTAAGTGAACAGAACAAGAATATACGTACCAACAAACTTTTTGAGAATCAACTGGAGAGAAAAACGTTTTTCTTAGAACTTGTTTTCGTACGTCACCGACGGATTGTAAAGATCAAAAGTTCTTAAAAATGGCGAAAATTACTCAAGTTTCGTATGAGTTTAGCTTATTATGAGCACGGGTGAATAGATAGATGGTGAAGGTGTACTCGAAATTTATTAAACTTAAAATTGGGCTTAGTTTACCATAAAGATTTGATAGATGATAATTTTAATGTAAGCCTCACGTCTTAGTTTTGTGTTTCAAATACTAAAGGGGACGTAGCAAAGCGCGCCTCATTTTTGGAACCGAACCCCTTCGATAAGAAACAAGTATTCGGATGCACAGAGAAAAAAATTCGTTCTAAATATAACAAAATCATGACATTTTGGTGACGAGAGTCAGCTAAGACCGCCTTTTCTAAATTCATGATCATTTTGTTCTCACTCATGAACGGTTTGGACTTGTCTTATAAACATTATGTGCTCGCCGGCTTGATCCAGACAAAAAAAAAACAAATAGTAACCATAGTTATAAGATAAGGTCGAGCCTCCATCACCCTCCCTGGTGGTTCTCCGGGAAGGGCAGGCGGTGCAGGAAGGAAGGGACGAACAAACACACACAACAACACATCGACAAAATCATAGTTAAAACTAAAGCGCTTAAGTGTGAAGTGCTTAAGTTAGCATTGAGACAAAAATAACAACGCGGTCAGTGCAACCGAACCAACCCCTTAGAAATGACGACTGCAAAACAAAAACAACACAAAAAAAAAAACGGGTGAACTAAAACAACTGAACAAGAAGAACTGAGCAGTCTTTGCTTCTCTTTGGTTGCGAGAGGAGAGAAAACACATTTTTTTGTTTTTTTTTCTTCTGAACTCTGTTTCGGTTCTTTTGGCAAAAATTCACGTACTCAAAAGGTCTTCTTAGTATGTATGCTATCGGTGTGTGATGTAGTGTTGGGTAGTTCATGAGTGAGTGAACAAAATTGAGTTGTTCTTTAAACTGAACAAGTGAACATGTTCTTCTTCAATTGTTCATTTTTGTTCAGCGAGTCTTGTTCAGTCTATCTTGTTTGATCCATCTTGTTCTGAGTTGCTCTTGCTCTGAGTTGTTCTTGAGTTGTTCTTGAGTTGTTCTTACTCCGACTTGTTCTTGAGTTGTTCTAAGAGCTGTTCGGTCTCTTTTGCTCAGAGAGTTGTTAAGTCTGTCTCGCTTTGTGAGCTTGCTCTGCCTTGCTCTAAGTGATGTTCTGTGTTCTTTGAGCTTCTCAGTCTCTCTTGCTTTTTGAGTTGTTTTGTGTGTCTGTACGTACAACTATAACAAGTATGGGGAAAACATTTTGAACTAAGCGCGCGAGAGAGAGAGCGGCAGAGTTAGCGCGAGAGTTAAAGACGCACATACACACATATTTCGTATGTGTGTACAACAAAAAAGCAATGATAAGAAAACAATAAATAACAACGCGGTCAGTGCAACCGAACCAACCCCTTAGAAATGACGACTGCAAAACAAAAACAACACAAAAAAAAAAACGGGTGAACTAAAACAACTGAACAAGAAGAACTGAACAATAACAACTGAACAGGAACAACTGAACAAGTGAACAAATGAGCAGTTTGAGTGAGTTGACTCACTCAAAAAAAAAAGAACAAGTGAACATGTTCAGTGGAAAGAACAACCTTTACCCAACACTACACTACACTAGTGTGCTGCTCGGCTAACAATATGTACATATGTATGCGATATACTATATCCGCTCTCTCGTTCTCTCTCGCACTGACTCTCTCTGATTATGCTAAAATCCACATTACGATAAAGTCTGCAACCTTCTCAACTAACATTTTGACGGTTTGGTCTTCGACAAGCACACATTTTATGACCGCTTGACTGACTTGGGCCTGTTCAGGGGTTGCCGTAAGACCGAGCTGTGTGTTCAACCACAGCCACTTAACAGTAAGTGCGATAACAGAACACATTCGGTAAGGCAAGGGGCCAGATCCCGTTTTTTCTTTGATTTTTCGAGCAGTGACGTGAGCAGAGCGAACTTAAAATAGGGTTGAGAGTTATTTGCGAGCTATGATTGCCACACTTGGGCTGATGATCAACACGAACAGATTCTCGAACTAACGATTGTCATCCACAAAACTCACTGTTTGGTGTGATTTATAGGCAGGTGAAAAATTTGGTTCTTATTTATTTAAAAATGAGGCAGGACAAAGCACAACCGTCAATAGCGAGCGCTACCGCTCCACGATAACAGACACACACAGCGAGCGAAACAATAGCTTTATACTTAAAAATACATAATTAATGTAATTAACCAAATCCCAAGCTAAAAACCAATTTTAGGGCTTGCAAAAATCTTAAAGTTAACATTCTCTCTTGTTAAAAAAAAAAATAAATTTATTTAATCACAGCAAAAGTAATTGTAGAAGGAAAAAGAATTGATTTTCCTGGCACCTCAGAATCTGACCTAAAACAAGGGAGAGAATCTTGGGATTTTTAATATATTTTTCTGTGCCTTTGTTTGCTTTTGTTAAACAGATTTTAAGCTTACACTTGGTGTTTCTTGCTCTCATTCAACTGTTGGGCTTAGCTGTTGATTAACCCTCGCATGACCCGCACATTTCTTTTTGTATTTACTATATGTATCTGTATCAATCATGTTGTGTGGACAGAGTTGGGAGGTGGGGGTGGTGTTGGTGTTGGGACTATTCATGGATGCTAGAAAGTATGTAAGTGGATCAGTGTAAAATTTTGTTATGTTGATACATGAACAAAAAGCGGAAAATGAGGAATAGAATCTTAACAAACTCGTTGAACCGGCTACCACTGCCACTATGTATGACTATCAACTTTTATGGGGATGTCAGTGAAAAGGGGAATTCAGTTCGAGGTCCTTTGTGTTGGGTCAGAATGTGGAGGCTGCTGTCAGTATCCATGAAGTCAGTATTCTCTAGAGTGGCTCCAAACAATCAAACAAACACAAAACCAATGTTTAGCTATAAACACAAACACACAGACACACACACAGATCCCACAACAGAATCACTGTAAAGAACCACAAAGTGTGAAATTAAAATCACAAAGAGGAGATGATTGGGGGGAATGGAGGGCAAAACCTAAATTTAAAGGCAACATCAGGTAAAGGTGTTATTGATTAATCGCTTAAGCTCCTTAAGTATCCAGGCAGCGAATCCGTTGATGGATGGCTCCCAGCGACAAGTGTTGAAGGAGCAAAAGTTTCGCTTCGATAAATCACATTAAATTATTAACACGGCAGAGTACATTTCTCAAAAAGCAAATGGAAAACGTAAAACTCCAATCTTGGGATCATAAACTTGCCATTTCTTAAATTTGTGGGAGAAAAATTAATGTCTTTTGTTCATTTGCCACCACGAAACCAAGTTCCTTGGGGAGGGACCCCATTTCCACTTTCACTTTTGACAAAGCAATTTTCTCTTTCACCTTTTGGCCGAAAGGGGGTCGAATCGCGCCTTGCTTTACCCACTTTGGCCTCCATTTCGCACTTTTCGAGACACTGAAATTTCGTTAGCAGTGAACAATTTCAAGACGGGCAAAATTGGTGGCACCTTGGTGGCGCAAAGCTTTTATCGAAATGCAATTTGGCTCAAAGCGTAAATGTGTTTCAATTTGAGTTGAAGTATGACTTTAAAGATTTTTCAATTGTACACTCAAAGGTGCTAAGCGACAAGGCATAGCTTACTTGAATTTATGTTTTTTCCAATGAAACAATAAATATATATTCAATGAATGACAATTGAAGCGACTGAACTTAGATACAGGTTTGCCAACGATGCATTCTATTTCCCAAAGGGCCAAATCAATTTTCTGCTCAATCAATCCTTGTTTTATACTTTGTCTTGGCATTTTTATTTTTGTGTTCAACAATAAATGAAATGACAATGACAAATGACAATTAATTTGAATTATCACAACGTTTATGACGATGAATCACACTAGCAAATGTGTTCCAGATGTATTATTTATGAGTTTATCAGAGCAAGTGGAATAGCCAAAACAGAAATCAACTTGTAATCAAGAATATACTCTGAATAAGAGAAGTTATAAGTAAGAATGTCGTTCAAGACCTTCTAAAAATAACTTTCAAATGTTGTAACAGATGAACTGTGTAAAGTGCAGTTGCTTTGGCGATTAAACATTGCAAAATGTATACCTTTTGAACTAACAAAGATGTCTGGGATAGAGAATTTCTCAAGCTTACAAATGAATCCAATGTTTTTCATATTGGTCAAACAAAGTTCAAGTTTTATCCATGATCTAGTTGAAGTTCGTTTTTTTTTGTCCTCATTAGTTGAACTAGATTTAATTACCGACCTTCCAGAAATCGACGAGTTATAGAAAACACAGTTCTTTCAGCACGATTTTGCCAGATGCGCCACTCAAATGTTGATATTAGTAGGAAATTTCTTCTAGAGATACAATATATGTTGTGAATTTGGTGCCGAAATCACAGACGATATTAATAATAATATTAAATAATTAATTTATTAATTATTTTTCGTGGTTTTGACATTTATTTTAATTTTACTTGCTCCAAAAAAAATTTATATTATTTTAGTATTTGCCGCCCAAACTATTTAAGGCAAACAAAATAAGCGAATATTTAGAAATATTTGCGCAAATAATTTGCGTATGGGATATACCAATATCGGTCTAATCAAAATCTCTAATACACACTCAAAAAACAACTCGCCCTAGAAAGTGCCATTTACGCCCTAATTTTTAGAAAATCGCCCTAAAAAAGGGGCCAAAGGCGACACGCCTTATTCTTAAGAAAATTTTTCTAAAAAAAAATTAGAAATTGTGTTCTAAATTTCAGGGCAATTTTTCTAGAAAAAAAGGGGTGTTTTTTCTTTGTTTTTTTATTGTTTTTTTTATTAAATTTTTTTTTTTTACTTTACTGCGATTCGAACCGGGACCTTTCACAAATGCTGAACACGCGCGAACGGACGCCTTAGACTACTCGGCTATTTGCCTTAAGCAAGACGTAGCGTCAAAACCATAGTTAAGAAAGTACGCAAGTGAGGCCTGGAATCAAGTCACCGAAGCAGCATTTTTTCTTCTTTTTTTTATATTCTTTTAGAAAAACTTTCTTAAATTATGGTTTATTTTCTCAATTTTAGGGCAAAATACCCTAAATTTGTAACAAATATTTTCTAAAATCAAAGGCGAAATTACCCTAAAAATTAGAAAAGGCAATATAGCAAACTCACCCTAAAATTAAGAAAAAATATATATTTTTCTAAATTTTTAGAAAGTTTTTTCTAAAAAATTCATTTTTGGGGCAACTTTTCTAAAATGCAGAAAATTTTTTCTTAAAAATATTAATTTTTTCTAAATTTTAAGGCGATTTCGATTTAAGGGCGATTTTCTTAAATAAGAAAAATAATTTTCTGAGTGCTTAAATAAACTCATAATTTGTATTATCATATCGGCTGCGTCTTCCTTTGTCGTCTGCTTCAGCTCCATTTGAATATAGTTAAAAAATTATATGTTAATGTCGTCATCGTCAATCCGGCTAATGGCTTAAACTGCACCTTTCACTTTCACGGTATCCAATATGACACTAGCTGTGGTCGAGTCATCTTTGTCTATGTTTCCACGACCTTTTCGCCAAGTGGGTTGTGTTTTAGATAGATTTTCAATGTGTCTGTTTTAGTGACTTCTTTGAATATCAGTCCAGGTCAATAAGTTATGTTTTTGTTCATAACTTTTCTAAAAACAAGACACACACACACCACAAAGGAGGCTGCTTGTGTCCTGGCATAGAGACAACTGTGCGACGCTAACATAATCCAATCCATGTCCAGCTTTTCCTTTTTCTCTCCCCGCATTTGTTCGGAATTGGATACGGAGATTTTAGCACTTTCTACGCCACTACGCTTCCTCAAACTGGCCTTCAAACTCCCGGACAATATCTACCCATTCAATGCGTGCTTTCTTTGATAAGATAAAACACCATTATGTTAATTTTTATCCAAATTAAATATCAAAATTGATTAATTAATTAAATATGACAAATATGCAAAACTAACGCGGGTGCAATCAAATTATTTTTTATGAACAAAATTTCTGTTCAATCAGAACTTATTTCGGTTAAAGATGTTAAAAAGTTTTTACTTCTTTAATAAGTTTAATTTTTATCTTATGAATCGCATAAAATGAATATCGAGAATGTCAGAAGATGCAGAGGAATGTATTACAATGTGCAACACTAAAATGTTGATCGAGTCCAGACCAAAAAATTCATATAGGGTATGATGTTAGTACAAAAACATTCGCTGGGTTTGGTCTGGTTAGCTGCCGTTTTCTTTTTATTGTACTTTGAAGTTTTCAGCTTCTGATTGGGATTTGAATAAATATGAAATCTGTTTGGATATTTATGATAGTCAAAAGACAGCTGACAAATTCACATCGACTTCTCACTCTAGCAAATAACATTTTTTTTGTATTGTTGCTATTTTTGTTACCGAAGTTGGTTGCACATTCTCGTTTCTTTTTTTAATTTACCTTCAGTTGATCTCTAATGGCTTGAAAGTACAAGAAGGGCGACGTGACATTGAGTGGAGTCTATGTCAGTTCAACTGTTCAAAGTAAAACGAGGTTCACAGCCTATTTACATAGATTCCACAAATGTGCTTTTAAGCGTAACATTAATTCGAGCATGCAAAATGCTAAAAGCCTCTATGCAGTTGTGAAGTAATGTAAAAGTTTCATACAAAAAATTTTAGGTCTGCCTAATTTTCCAAATTATTTCATTATTGAATGAAACTCTTAGATTGCTTCTCATTGCTACACAACTCCGTATGGGGCTTGAGTGTAATCTTAATTTTTGTATAAACTTCTCGTCACTTCGCATGTCCGTAGAGTCCTTTTAACTTTAAGCAGTGTCCGTAGTAATTAAAGGTAAAGACAGTTCATGGGCAACCATTTCAATGACCAGCTCCTCATTAAAATTTCTTAAAATTCATATTCCATTGGCTGTTACTTTTAGTTGGCTTGGACTTTTAATTAAGTTCATGGCCAGTGCCCAGAGTCCTTACCTACGCATTTATATGTGGCAATCATTTACACCTGATCACGTAGAGACCATAAAAATTTACTGTTCAATTTCACAGTTTACGGCTTCAGGTCCGTTTACCATATATATTTTTTTGTGCAAAGCCCCATTAAAGTGGGAATGATGTCAGCCGAGAGGGATGGATAATTTTATTTATAAACCAAATTAAGAATTAAGAGCAAATTGGGCGTCGAGCGACAACAGCAGCAGGACCAAAATGCTCGAGCAGCGTTTAACAGCCATATGGAATAGCATGTTCAAGCGGCATGAAGCCAGCACAAAATGGCTCTGATTTATTCACGTGATTTTGCCCAAGGCGTAGGCCGCATCAGCAGCAGCCGCTTGTCTACGGGTTGCTCAGGCGTTTAAAACGCCACAGAAAAGTGTTTAAATGCCGCCGGTCTGGCAAATCAAGTGTGAAAATGATGGCTGCAGCTTTGGGGGATGAAAGGCTCAACTGCTTAAATTAATCGATTTACGAAAGAAGCTTTAAAACCCTTATCTTGTTATGATATAATTATGTGTGTAAATATTTTATGGCGTAGCCCAAGAGCACATAGAAGGGGAGGAGTTCACAACGACATTTCAATGTCATTGGCATTAAGAAAGTTGCTGCTGGATGACTTGGCATTTGACGCACCGACGCGTCGCGATGCCTTGGGTACTTCAGCAGCTGACACATTGCTTACAACTTCTCTGCGTATATCTATTTAATCTTAGTTCAACAATTTGTAGGCAAACTTTTTACAGCTTGTTAAAATTAAAATAATGTCTAAGAGAAGGAGTAAGGTGTTGGGCATAGTTCCTAAGGCTTAACTGTAAACAAATCGTTATGCACACAATTCCTAGTTAAACTTGCACAAACAGCAAAACCTATTTGGCTTAATAAAGGAAAAACACTGTAAGGCATTCTGAAGGCATCGACAATCAAGTAAATCAAAGAGATACAACTGCTTATCCTTGTGGGGGTCAATTCATTTCTTAGTTGGTTGCTCATAACCTGCCTTTATCTTTAATTACTACAGACACTTCTTAAAGTTTAAAGGAAGGAGAAGTTTATTCCAAAATTGCGCTTACACTCAGGCCCCATACGGAGTTGTGAAGCAATTTAAGAGTTTCATTCAAATAAATTGCAAAAGTAGGCAGACGTATGAAACTTTCACATTACTTCACAACTGCGGAGAGGACTTTAGCATTTTGCATGCTCGCAAAGAACTAATGTTACGCTTAACAGCACATTTATGGAATATATGTAAATAGGCTGTGGGCCTCGTTTTACATGAAACAGTTGAACTGACATAGACTCTCTTGTACTTTTAAGCTATTAGAGATAAACTGAAGGTAACTTAAAAAAAGAAACGATATTGTGAAACCAACTTCGTTAACAAAAAATGTTACTTGCTAGAGTGAGCATTCGAAGTGAATTGGCAGCTATCTTTTGACTATCATATCCAAACAGTACTCAAACAAAGAAAGCCCAATGTCATCCACGATTGGCCAGATCTATAAGCGAAAAGTACACCTTGAAAATAATATAGCTGGTGGAAATGCGCCCTGAAATTTGGAAAGCGTCCGATGCTAACTATGAATGGGTAGATATTGTCCTGAAGTTTGAAGGTCAGTTTAAGGAAGCGGAAAGGCGGAGAAAAAAAATATATCACCATATTTAGTATCAATCTGGTATTTTGTAGTATCAACTCGGCCTTTATCTGAAAAATACCCAGATGATATGTTCGAATATATCTCTTTGACATTTCGAACACATCAAAGTGATATTCTTTTAGATCAACAATTTGATATTGTGTAATATCAATGATATATTAATATAGTATCAAAGCTATATTTTCAAAATACCTGTTGGACATGGTTTTAGTATCAAAGAAATATTTTTAAAATATCAAAAGGGTATTATTGTAGTACCAATGCTTTATTTTTATAATATTAAAACTATATTTTTCTAATACATATTACAGCTATTATGACAATTATCTTTCTGGGAAAATTTGCTCTTTGTCGCTGGAAGTAATGTAATTAAGGCGGTCGAAGTTAAATCCACACTCTAGAAAAATTGTAAAATTAATATATTGATAAGAATAATTATTTCAAAACAAAACTTACCAATTACCTTTTCGTACACCAATTTTCCAATGATTAGTTTTTGTATCATTTTGTATCATAGAGTTGGATGTTTTCCATTTTAATCTGAAAATTATAAAAAATTAATATATTTAAACTCGCATAAGTTTTTTTGTGCATGTGTGCGAAATCTGTCGAAAGCAAAGGCTGAGCATGCGCTTTTTTGTTCTGCCCTTGAACGTCAAACAGCACACAAGCACACATATGCATGTATGTGTACAAAATATGTATACATGCATATATACATATTTAAACGCACACTTATACAACACTCTAAAGGGCGTAAATCCTTATACGTAGTTGTGAAGTAATGTAAAAGTCTACAAATAATTTGGAAGAGTAGGCAGACGTGAAATTTGTTATATGAAAATCAGACATTATTTCACAACTGCGTAGAGAGCTCAAAGTAAAAAAACACGCACAATATGTATGTATGAGTGTGTATAATATAATGGTACACACTATTAGCGACTGAATAAAGGCAATAGCCTTTTTACAATTTAAAAAATTTGCAAGTACAACAATACTACAACAAAACACACACATGCAATTCACTTTTTATTCCCTTTTACAGTTTACATTTTTTTTAGGCACCGCACTTTTTTTTACTTACCTTTCACACGCGCCAGCTTAGATCGAATGACGAAATTCGCAAGAAGAAGCTAGAAGTTCGCTGCAGACCCGACGCCAACTTCGAAACGTTCACGAAGAAAAAACGACCGGCACTCGTTTTCACGCTTGCGGCAGCAGAGCAATGAGCATTGTATTTGCTTTTTTCGAGATAGACTATTGCCGTCTCTCTTTGATTTGAGAAACTCTGTATTTTCAGAATTTCGATGTCTACTTTGATTTGAAATCATATCACTAGGGCATTTTTCATATCATTTTGATCATTTCACACTCCAATATAATATTTTTAGTATCAATGTAGTACTACAGGTTCATATTGATATTAAATAGTTACACTTTGATATGAAAATATTAATATTACTGATATTATATTGAATTACCTGATCTTATTTTTTTCTGTGTAGGTAAAGGTAAGGTACAATTAAGGTAGTTTTTAATAAACCTTTTAAATTTTGGTTTATCCAACACCAACTACCCGAAAATGTTCAGGACGTATTCTTTGTCGAAATTTCAACAAAGGTGTACGGAAAAAGAACTAAAGATTCTCGGAAATCAGTAAAACAATTCTGTGTTCCGAGTTTCACAAAAATTTTATAGCGACATACGCGCTTTATTATACACTTATACCCTTGAAAAGTTGCTCAGAAGTGTGCAACGCATAGAAGGAGTCATCTCCGACCACATAAAGGATATATGTTCTTAATCACCATGACGAGCTGAGTCGATTAAGCATTGTCCGACCGTCTGTCTGTCCGTCTGTCTGTTTCTATGCGAACTAGTCCCTCAGTTTTGAAGCTATCGAGCTGAAATTTAGAACAGATTCTTCTTTTTCCTGCACGTTGCTAATATGTTGGAGCCGACCGGATCGGATGACTACTTCTTGTAGCTGCCATAGAAATGTTCGGTCGGTAAATGGGCTTCAGTGAGAAAATTTTTATTAATTTCAATATAAGCGCTCTTAAACTCGGTCATTGTTAAGTTTCGAAGTTTGATCGAAATCGCCAAATTCAATGCAAACTTTTAAGGTTTTGACAAATTTATTTGGCGTATGTGTGAACAACTGTTCAAATGCGGACACAAATCAGACAAACTCGTTTGAGAACTTAGCTTAATTATCATATTCAAAAATAAAAAACTAAATTTTTATTTAAGGCATATAAAGGATAGCTGTCATTTTGCGAGAAAAGCTCTATACATATTTATTGAACAAAGCTTTAATTGGGTAAGCTTGTCGAAAGAAATAGGTACTTATTTTAAGATCATCATCATTCATCATACATACATATCCATATCCACTGAAATGGAAAAGATAACAATACCTTTTTAAATTGATTTTGGCCATGACCATAAATAAATCCAAATGGCAGTCGTTTAAAATGGCAGGCATTGATTTGAGAGCGACTGGTCATTCCCTCACCAAATAAATTCACCACAAACGTAGTGTTTAATGAGGTGTTAAGCCAAGCAAAAAAATGTAAGAAAACAAAAAAACACCATTTTTTTTTAGGACACAATCTCTTTACACTTATTTAACCATTTTGGCTTTTAAATAATTTAATAGAGTCGAGAGCGAACTCGTAATTGAAAACAGAAAGCCTTGCCTAAGGCAGAGGAAACTCTCCTTTAATGGAATAAATATCCAGAGTAATACTTTTGCTTTTACGCTGTTGTTGGTTATGTATTTTCGCTGGAACAAGTTTTCTGCAGCCGTTAAGCCAGGTAACCATGCCAAGTAATGCACTTGCATCGGGTAGCTCACCATCAGCTGAAAAGTAGGCAACAAAGTTTTTAAATTTTGACTTAAAAATTGCGTCCGGTCGCTGCACAAGTGTACACAGTACTTGTTAAGTATGGACTTAAAAATGGCTACCTTCAGCCCAAAAGTAAGCAACAATTTAAGTATTTGTAAGCCTTAAAATGGCTGGGGACCGTTTTCAGATTGAAAACACCAAATTTAACTTGCAGTCAAATTTTTGATTGACATCGGAAATCTGTCTTTGATGTTTTGTCAACATTGTCAGCTAGATCAAATACCCGTTAGACAAACTGATAGGAATGCTGCAGCCAAAATCAACACAAGAAAAAAAGTTCAAGGTTAATTTTGTGATGGATTTCTGGCATTCTGTTGTGTTTTTTTTTATTACCCTGCCCCCACTAGGACATCAATTGGTAGCTGAAACTCTATTTATTTCAATTACCCACATCGTTGGGGTCAATTTCCGTTGTTGGGGTTGTCATGGGTATTGGCCCAAAAGCCTTGGGTCAGGATGAAGACATAATGGGATTATTCGCCGGGTATATACGTTATTTGTCCATTAATCCCACAACAAAGAGCAGAGAAGAGCAGAGCACAGCACAGTGTGCCAGCTGCTATCTGCCTGTTAAACGGACATTGATGATAATAGGCCAATGTCCACTTTCCACAGGAGGAATCGGACGTAGTCTACGTGTGCATTTTCACACACACACACACACATGTATGTGAAAGTCATGTCAGTGTCGCTGGAGTGAGACGTGAGTGGGACCGCTTGGAAAAATGATTGTTGGCTTGACTCAATTACGATAAATTGCATGTCAGACTGTGTGACAATCAGCAAATTTGCGAGCTAAAATGCTTAACAAACAACGCCCGAGTGAAGGAAAGTGACGCCAAGCAGCAATTAAGTTAATATTTGTCCTAGATGATGTTTCAAAAAGGAAAAGGAAAATGATAAAATGTACGAAATCCTAAATAAGAAATTAAGCCAATTTCCCAAGACGGATGTCAGACAAGTAGAAAAACCTACAAAAAAAATGGTGAAAATTTAAGCTTGTAATGGACTTGGGCTAGCTAAATTTGTTTTGAAATTAGATTTGGGGTTTTATTTTTGGTTTTGACTGGAGTGTCTAAGGGAAGCCTATAAATTGAGATGGATCATTATATAAGTGGAGAAGTTAAAGGAAGGGAAGGTTAATCAAAAGAAGTCTACTGAGTACGATGGTAAACGGACCTCAGGATTCCAGTTTAAGCCACGAAGAGCAAACAATTACAACTTTGCACAGATTCAATTCTATCCTGATGGGTCAAATATAGCGGAGACCACACACATGATCTGTACTGCAGTGTCGGACGGACAATAGAAGTGTACAAAATCTTCGTCGTATAGGGATCATTAAATTTCTTCGACCGATAAACCCAAGAACACTCCTGGCCTTACAAACAGTTGCAGTTACATGAGAGTCAAATTTAAATCGGTGATCAAGAATTACTTCTAGATTATTTACCTCAATGGCTGTAGGCCATAGGAATGCTGAATTTGATGATGGTATAATTTAGTTCGCAAACTATGGTCACACTACACCAAAACAAAATTCAATTAATCATAGCATTCGTATGGCAGCTATATGATATAGATGTCCGATCTACCTGAAGTTGACATTTTTAAAAAGCTTGATAAATATAAAGCTTTATTGCAAAGTTTCAGTCACATAGCTTTGAAACTAACATCGTGGCAAAGCTTTATTTAAGGGCATATTTTTGTTTGTTTATAACTTCAAAAATTAATATCTTTTAAACTATAAAAGTCTCCATCTTTTTGAAAGCACCGTAGTTTAAGTTATGTTTAGGGCAATAAAATGTATATTCTACGAACCTAAATCATGGTGGTTAACACTAAGAAAAAATTCAATATAAACTTTAGCAACAATTACTTAATATTATTAAACAATTTAAAAATTTATTAAAATTGGATTTTGATAGACTCAGTCAAATACTATTCAGCAATATCAACACGAGACCTGTCCGATAAAGCAAACCTGAGAAATCAAGTTTTTAAAAAACGCTTTTTTTCCATTTTTTCTTTTTTGACAATTTTTGAAATTGTTTATAAAATTAACAAAAATTTTATTTGCAAAACCGAAAATCATGTTTTGGTGGGAGTGCCGAGAACTAATTTCGGAATTTTTTTTTATTTAAATCCAAAATGAAAAATTTTAAAACCGTTCGGTTCGATTCGGAGGATCATTTATGAAGAGAGTAAAAAGCAATGGACCCAAGTGACTACCTTAGGGTGTTCCAGAGGTAACCCGGACTAGCTTAGAATATGAATTACTTATTGTGTTCTACAACTTAGGTAATCAGAGATCCAACTAAGAAGGTCAGTTGGAAAACCAATTAAACTCAGTTTATGAAGCAGCAAGGAGTGATTAACAGAACCAAACCGAAATCTTGGAACTAGATTTCTTGCCAAAGTTTTTGAGAAATTGATTTTATCCCAGATGCAAAGATTTCTAAGTAAACATTCAATACTCAGAGATAAGCAAATTTTTAAATTAGTTGATGACTTTCTCCGACATTCTTACTTGCTTTAACATATCTAGATTGCAAAAGCGAAACATGCGCATCCGGGTTCTTACAAATTTTAGGGGGTGTTCCCCAAAGTTTAGTCCTTGGACTCTTGCTTTTTTCTTAATATATAAATGACCTTCCAAAATGTTTGACCGAAAGTAATATTCATTTATTTACTGCTGTCGTACAACTACTACTAACTGTGCTAGTCGATTTTAACAAGAACTCAATATCATAATGGCTAAGTCCTAAGCCGAATTACCAAAATTACGAACATCTTGGTCAACAACACTGAAAATGCATATGCTAAGTAAGCCACAAACCTTGGCATCCAATTCAATTCTAGTTATAATATGGCCAAAGCATCTCACCAGCCTTTTCTTATGAAAAGGAAATTTTAGGGTCCTGTGAAGCTAAACTAAATGTAGCATTCAATTCAACTACAAGATATACAAGTTTTGTACTTAATCCTACAAAATTGGATTCAACTCAGAACTTTGATTCTGCTACATAAATTTTTGACAACTATAGAACCTCAGCTTGTGCCATCAAGTGGAACCAATAACATAGTTTTAAATCGAATAAAACTCGCGAACTAATAAAAACAATTCTTTATATAAGGTCTGTTAAAGGTCTACCCAGAGTCAAGTTGTAAAGCTGTGCGAACGCAATCAAATAGTATTAAATAAATAGGCGACATACACACAAAAAAATCTGGTGGGTAAAATTAACTGCGCTGACAGTAACTTTTTTCGAAATTTTTTTTGCATGTGGTTTTGTTGTTGCTTGGTAACTATGCTAACAGTAAAATCTACAGAAGAAATTGTAAAGCTCACGTATTTATTTTAGCTCGTATTTTGTTGTTGCATTTAACAACTGTACGCTGAGTAAATTCAACCACAAATATTTTTTCACATATTTTGTGGTTTTAATAAGTAACTGCTAACTACAGTAACTTTACCATAGAAATAGTTGCTCTGACGTGATTTGTTCATCTCATACTTTGTTTTTGGAGCAATTAACTGTACCCACAAGTAAATCTTACAGCACAAATAGTATAACTTTTTAAATGAATTTTGTTGCTTCACGGATTAACTCTACCGACAGTAAATCTAACCGCAAAAATTGTTGATTGAGAAAATTTCAGTTTGGCCCTTATATTTATATTGTACTTTCACTGAATTTGAACTTGACAATTACTAGTGGTCTCATTTATGCGACATTTAAGAAATTTTTCGTGCATGTGGTTAGGCAGATTCAATACAAGTAATATGTTAGACGCGTTTCTATTAGCGCGCGCCGTAGCGTAACTGGTAAAGACGTCCGTCCAATCGTGTTGAGTCCAAGGGCCCAGAGTTCGAGACCCCCCCCAAGTAAGTAAAAAATTTTCAAATAAAATAAAAATATGTTTAATTCAAACAATTGTTTCAGAACCAAAATTGGTGGGTGGGGGTATTAAGGTTACCTCTTCTGGTCTGGGATGATGAGCTCAAGTAGATTGGCAACTTGTGACAGCGAAAATAGTATCCAACCCTACTTTTCTTCAGTTGAGTAACAGTTGTTAAATTACTATTTTTATGGTAAAATTACTGTACACACAGTAAGAAAATTTACTTACTGTACGCATCGGTTAATATTACTAATTTTGTGGGTTGCCGCATTTCTAAACGATATTTTCAGTTAGATTTACTATTGCAATAGTTCTCTTTGCGTAAAGGTTTACGTGATAGTTACTGTCAAATTTTGTGAATTTTACCGACTTTTTGGGTTGGCGCATTTCTAACCCAAAATATCGGTTAAATTTAACCACAGATTTTTTTGTGTGTATGTACCTTTAAAAATATGTTAAGCTAGGCTGCAAACCTCTAAAATTCTGCAGAAGGTTCGGTCCGGGGGTTCGAACCCATTGTAAAGTCCATAAATCGGTTCGCGGACCGGTTCCTTGAACCCCTGAACCCAAGGTTTTGGTTCGAACCTTGGTTCGATTGAACAAAAAAGAATAGTTTGACTTTCGATTGATTAATTCTACGTTAATATTGAAATTTATAAAAAAAAAAAACGAAAAAAAATTTCTAAGCTAGAACACCCCCATGATTATAATATTCAATACTTAAGTTATTGTAATTATCAAATCCGTTAGCTGACATCAACAATTTTTAAGAACTGCTTAGTATAAGCATTATATCTTCCAGGAGCTGTTCATCTATACTAGCTCTTATATCAGAAAGAACAAGCTTAAGTGTTGAAAATGCTCCTTCAACTGATACCTGAGTTGCTGGAACAGCTAGTATAGTAAAGGCAATATTTCTTAAGTCTTAGTATTTATGACCTTTCTGAAATTTTAAAACATTTGTCGATGTTTGACAATTTCCAAAGGAATCTATAACATCACTCACAGCTTTAATATTTGATATTTGATTATTGCTTTCATAAGCTTCTCTTCTTCCCAATCAGACGTTGAGTCAGTTGCTTTGCAACTATTTTTTGTACGCAAAGTATGAAATCTCAGGTCTGAGAATACTGCAGCCAATACTGGTACTGAACTCATAGTAGAAGAATGTTTGTCGGGGCACTTAGATAGTAATAAACAATGATTTGCTGAAGATTTTAAAACGATTGCTAGTCGTGAAAACCAAGCGTAAGATAAATCACTTGGTAGTAATTGTGATCTATACCGTCCGTTCAAAGCCAAGTTGACTCATCATACGGTCAAACGTTTTCTTTCCGTATAATTATCATACTTTATTTTGTCACTACATCAAAAATCATTCACGTTTAGTTAGAAATGCAATCGTTTATAGTAAAATCTCCAGAAATTTTCAATATTTCGCTGGATGTATCGTTGAATAAATTAATTAAATTGGTGAACCGAACCACATTTTTCGATAAAGTGGTCCGGTTCGGGCTCAGATTCGAGGAGTCAAAAATATAGAGCGCCTGGTTCATGGTCCGGTACGCGAACCCCAAAAAACCCGAACCGAACAGGTTTTCCGCCTTGATGTTAAGAAATGTTCACACTTTAAAAAATATTTTGTTGCTCAAAAAAAATTATTTCAAATGGACATAAAATAGCTTTACCCCAAGCAAAGGTTGCCTATACCAACTTTTTACTGGACAAGTTTAATAATGACAGATTTTTGTAGACCTCAAAGAAGTAAGAAATAATTCTTGGCCTAGATTTCGAGTCGTGGATCAGACTCCGTACTTTATTACTAGTCCATAAGATTCTAACGACAAAAGAGTCAGACCATTTATTTCAAAATATACAACTTGCTGAGTCAACGCGAACGAAAAATATAGTTTGCCAGCGTGTGAACCTGGCCAGCTCAGAAAAACAATTTTTCATTCAATCTGTCCGCTACAGGAATAACCTGCCGCATAAAATTAAAACTATTGGGAACGCAACGCACTGTAAATCTCAGTTAACCAATCATCTCAAAAGACAAACATAGATTTTATAAACGTTTTAGAAAAGTTTAGTATTGTAGTAGTTTTGTTTTAAGTATTTTATATTTCATAATTTTTTTTTTGATATATTTTGTATTTTTATTATCTATTGTGATCTCTCTGTTTTTGTGACCGATGCACTAATTTATAGTACTTATGTACCTGTAGCATTGGGATAATACCGAAATAAAAATTAAATTAAATAAGATTGCTATTTGAAGAAGCAATTGAATCTTGCTTAGGGTTTCTTAAAATTAAATTACGAAAATTTCATGCATTTATTTGGCATTTCCATATGTTGAAGGGCTGTTATATGCTCCGCAGTTGGCACACCGGACATTCCTCACAAATTCTGCACAGTTAATAGATATAATTTAACACATTGCAAGCAACAATGTAATGCGCGATTTTGAAGACTATTCATGTAGATTTGGCGAGGCACTACAGTAATGCAACAGTTGCTCCTTTCTAAGAAATTGTGTTCTCCAAAATTCACCTTCCTCATCCCAGCTACAGATACGAGCCCCTGACTTCCGTCATAACTGTTAAAATAATAGATCAAGTGTTGTCTGCAAAGATAGAGGGTTGGGTAATTTTACCAGTGTGTTCTCCACCCTAGCCCTCCCTACTGGTATTGGAAAAAACTGTAACGTATGACGAATGAAATCAAACATTATGGTGGAACGAACCACTCTATGGAGCCAACCAAGGCGGATTTAGAAACGTTGAATCTTTCTCTTTTCTTTATGCCTTAAACAATTTTATTGATTATACTTCAAGAAAGGCTGGAAATAAAGAAAATGTATGTTGATTTCAAATACATTTATTCATTAGAATAACGTACGGACGGCAACCTAAATGAACCATTATTTCTTTGGTAAAGCAAGCTAACCAAAATGTTTTTCATGATTTGATAGTATGGAACTCTACTATGCCAGAAATATGTAGCTTTTTTTAAAAAAGCGGTGGATTTGTAGTTCTTCTGGGAGATTTGTAGCTTAAGAGCACAAAAAATAAATATTTTTCAAATTATTTGTAAAACTTTTTTCAAATCTGCCTTTGCTTCAGAAGAAATTCGATTTTGGAGTAAGCTCGATAGTCTCAAACTCAGCCATTTTATCACGAGCAATGACTAAAACGACGGATAGTTAATGTCTTTGTACGTTTACGAAAAAATGCTCTAATTATACTCTGTACCGAAGGTACATAGAGTATATTAAGTTTGTGCAAAAGTATGTAACAGGGAGAAGGAATCGTTTCCGACCCTATAAAGTATATATATTCTTGATCAGCATCAACAGCCGAGTCGATATAGCCATGTCCGTCTGTCCGTCTGTCCGTCCGTCCGTCCGTATGAACGAAGAGATCTCAGAGATGGTAAGAGATAGAGGTTTGACATGTATGGGACATATATTTCTTATACTTGCAGGCAGATCAAGTTTATTTTCAATTTTTGCCACGCCCCCTCCCGCCCCCGCAATTTGGAAAAAACTTCATATCTCCTACAGTTTTGGAGATAGATCGTTCGTTCCTTCTAGAGATACCTTGTAAACAAAATTATTTATCGATTTGCTGAAGGAATGATAAAGATCGGATGAACCATGCTCAAGTTATGGGCAAAAAACGTCCAGTTAACACCACCCACCCCCCCACCAACAACCACAACAACATACCCTAACCGTTCAACGCAGGCAATCTTAGTGCGAGAGAGAAAGAGAGAGAGAGAGAAACTGTTAACTGGTGTTACTGTTACTGTGTTAACTGGCCGTTTGACTCCTGAGCAAATGCGAGTGTAAGGGTACAGAGTATGTTATAGTCGGGCTTGACCGACTTTCTTTCTTGTTTTAAATTGTTTTTGATGTAAAAAAATTGTAAAAACTTTTTTACATTTTAACTTTGACAATGTTAATTACCCAAAATTTTAGCTTAACATAAAAATTAAAAAATATTCCAAATTTAGACTAAAGTTATGTTTGTTAGCTAATTCGAAACATGATTATTTTGTTGTATACACCTTATGTAGATATTAAATAATATAGAATACCAAATAGGAATGCAATCGTAAATGTTTATTTTACGCAGTTTACACTCGGAAAACTTGTAGAATTACATTTTTTTTTTTGGTATCATTAATTACACAAGAAACTATAAAATATTGATTAGCTTTAAATAATTATTTTAGATTTATTATAATTGATAAATGAATGAATGAATAAATGAAAATTTGAAAATAGTTTCACTAAAGATTACAGATTACATATAATACGTATCTGTCCGCTTCGTCGTTTAATAATTGTTCAAACCGTTTTGAACTTGTTTGTGCTAATCCTGTGAGGTTCTTGATTCAATGCGTAAAATTAAGTCAGATGCTGAATTTTTAAAAATCCTAACGCACATCTTAAACACAGCAATCACCACTTCAACATTCCCAACCGAATGGAAATCTGTAAAAATAATACCAGTCCCTAAGGGTAAAGATGAGTTTAGGCCTATCTCCATAATCCCTTACCTTTCTAAGGTCTTTGAGCAGCTGATTGCCACATAAATAACAAGCTTCCTACTAGGACCTTTATTGAATTTGGTCAATTATTTTGGTTTTTACAGTGGTTCAAAGTTGAAACATTTTTCAAACTCATAAATTTGTTTTTTTTTTTGATTTCAAATGTCACGTTTGGGAACGTATAAAAACCAAACGGATATTCCGATTGGAGTCTGGTTTTTTGTTTTTTAAAGATGCATCAATTCTAAAGAAAAATGAATTAAAAAATTTAATTTTCTTTTGAAAATTAGTTGAGTTATTGGCGTTTTACTGAAGTACTACTTTTGCACCATATTTTCATAACTTTGACCGACTGTAAAAAGGCATCCACGCTAGTTAACGCTTCTAGAGTGAAAATGTCAACTGTTGGCGGCCCAGCGATGGGGCCTACATACGGGTTTTCTTCTCCTCCTCGGGACAACTGTTAGCTCTACTGCAGGAAAAAACAAAGAAAAAAAAAAAAGAAAATGTATAGTTTGGAGCTCCGAACTTGATGTGTTCAACGTTCAAATTGTAGTGTGGAACTGAAAGAAAGAGTCTCGACAATAGGCATTTGGACTTGAAATATATGACAAGCCTACTTGGATGTGAAAATTTCTGTTTTGTTTTTAATTAAAATTGTCCACATGTGTGTAAAGCATAGAATGAAGCATCTCCGACCACATAAAGAATATATATTCTTGATCAGCATGACAAACTGAGTTGATATTGCCATGTCCGTCTGTCTTTCTCCTCCCTCAGTTTTGAAGCTATCGTGAACAAACTTTGCACGAAATCTTTAGGTACAAAAACGCTGCACATTTGTTGGAATCGGCCAGATCGGATGACTATAGCATATAGCTGCCATAGGAACCATCGTTCAAAAAACTAGTTTTAGAGAGAAAACCGTATTTATCGTATTTATATGTCGATTTTTGCATGAATGAGGATGCTTTGCCAATAAACTAGAGCCGGAAGAGTTGGAGGACACAGAAAGCATGAAGCCAAGCGAAAGCAATTGCCTCGGCGAAGCAGCCGATCATTGTAGGTCAACAGGGTGACTCAGGATCGAATGCCAAAGTGCAAAGATTAATACACTAATTAAAAATTAACTTTTTATTAAATTTGGTTAACTATAAGTAGTTTTACAACTTCATTTTCTAATAAATCGTTTTTTAAAAATTTAAATGTTTTGTCTATTTCTTGCAACTTTTTCGGTGTATTAAATTTTGCACTTTGGCAGCCGATCCAGGGTTACCCTGTTGACCTACAATGATGACCTTAAAAATAATACCAGTCCCTAAGGGTAAAGATGAGTTTAGGCCTATCTCCATAATCCCTTACCTTTCTAAGGTCTTTGAGCAGCTGATTGCAACACAAATAACCAGCTTCCTAGCCACTAGTAAACTTCTCAACAACAACCAGTCTGGATTTCGGAAAAATAGGAGCTGTACTACAGCAATCATTAAAATAGTTGAAGACATCCGCAGAAACTTGGACAAAATCGACGTAACTTTACTAACACTTCTTGACTTCAGTAAGGCATTAGATACCGTAAATCATGAAATACTACTAACTAAGTTAAGAAATCTATACAACTTCTCCCAAACGGCTATAAAACTAATGCGTTCATACCTAAACTATAGATGTCAAGCAGTCGTATCAAATGCAAACATGTCAGAGTTTTTCCCTTTTACACGTGGAGTCTCACAGGGATCAGTTTTAAGGCCTCTTCAGTTTGCAGTGTATGTTAATGATCTTGCCAGTGTGTTGTCAAAGTGTGAAGTCCAAATGTCCAAATGTATGTTAGTAGTCCATTGAGTCAAATTGACCAGTGTATTAATGCGTGTACCTATGATCTGTTTAATGTTAATGAATGGGCCAAGAAAAATGGACCCCATCAAAACAAAGTGCCTTGTTATACACCAAAAAAAACTTAAGTACTGAAAACTTTGGAAAATTTGAAATAAATGGAGCATCTATACTGTATGTTAATAAGGCTGAGAACCTTGGAATAAGCTTCAACAAAACCCTATCCTGGCAGGATCATATAAATAAGGCAGTTGGGAAGACTTACGCACGGCTTAGGCAACTATCGCTAACCCAGAATTGTTTACCTATAAACTTACGACCAGGGCTTAATACCGGAACCGGAACCGTTAACCGAAATAAACCGTTTCAAATCAAGTACCGGAGCCGGAACCGATATAAATTTTTTTTGAGAACCGAAAACCGTTTACCGTTATTAATGGAACCGATAGCACCGGAACGAAACCGAAACGTTGGTATCGGTACAGTTTCGGTTTTTTACCTTTGCAGAGCGCATCGTAGTTTTGGTCAGGATGCCAAAATATTTGCTTCCGGAAGACATCTTCAACATTTGCTCCAGTTTTGCGGCTGCAGATAGCGACTTTCTTCTGCGCCAGAAAGAGTGGGAAATAGTTTGCGAAATTGTACGCATATTAGAACCAGTGGAGGTGGCCACAACTAAACTTTAAGCCGTAAATCTAGTTTTGGGTGATTTTTATTTGTTATTTGGATACACTGCAAATTGGGAATATGAAAAAATTCGACCTCTTAGAGAAAACGTTTGTTCAAAGAAAGCGAGGGAAATCAGTTTTTGAAAACAATGCTTTTTTATGTTGCATATTTTTGGACCCTAGTTATAACGTAACGCTAAGTACTGAGCAAAAAAATTGTACTTGAATCAATCTTTTAATAAATATTTATTCACAAATTTCGTCGGTTGCTGATCAATCACTGCTTAATGATGAAGGCAGTTCTAATACTAGTTCAACTAAAAGCGTCGACGAAGTTGAGGCACATATGATATTGCAGGAAAAGAAACTTGGTGATAAAAAACATCATTTGTGTCAACAAATAAGCTACTGTATTCCATTAAGACTTTTTTCATACTTAAATGTGTTCGAAACCATGAAAACATTCTTAACTGGTGGTGAAAATCATACACAAAGTCTTGCTTTCTGTTCCAGCTACGCAAGTTAGCGTGAAACGGATATTCTCTGGCGTAAAATTTATAATGAATCTGCTAAGATGTCGTATGGACTCAACCACAATTGAATTGAATTTTGACTCGTTTTATTACACAGGAATAAAATAGATTAGCTTTATCTCAGAATTGAATTTTTCCATATCGAAACCGAAAACCGAAATTAGTTGAAAACCGAAATAGAACCTTTAACCGAAACATCCATTTCGGTACGTACCGGTACCGGAACCGAAATTCGTTTCGCGATTAAGCCCTGCTTACGACTCTTGATTGCGAAATCTTCCATTGTTCCTGTACTTTTTTACGGCATAGAAATTTTTGGTAAATGTGATGCTGGAAGCCAACACAAATTAAATGTAGCCTTTAATAGCATTGCCAGATATATTTATTGGCTACAAAGAAGGGATCACGTCACAAGCTGTGATTAGTTATAGAGTCCTTTAGACAAAATCCCGACTACTTGTTTAACATGTTAAGCTTTACCTCATCCAGAAGTGCCAGCCATCTTGTCTGCGTGGGAAACAGACTGGCTTGTTCCGACAAACACTTTTTTGTAAACGCTGTTCACCTTTGGAACCAATTACCACACAGCCTTAAAACTATCAGCGGCGCACACACATTTAGTAAAGACCTCAAAACACATCTTCAAAGAGCCGTCTAATTTCTAGACAAACAAAACTAATAGATAAATACTGAACTAAGATATATTAAGTACTTAAAATAACAATCCAACATATTTTTTAAATGTATACTATTTAATATTTAAATTTTTAATTATAAAAAGTAAGTGCAGTAAAATAAGTTAACGAAACTTGTATCACTAGGAACCGAAGCCGTTGTTTATGGAAATGGTTAAATTTTGCATATTGGAAAATAGGTATTTTAAGTTCGAGAACCAACTATATACCCAATTGAAAGGACTGCCAATGGGTTCCCTAGCATCCCCGGTAATAACAGACATTGTGATGGAAGAGCTTCTGGACCACACAATGAAGAAACTTAGGCACCCACCAAGACTGCTAACCAAATATGTTGACGATCTGTTTGCCATTATCAAGGAAACCGAGGCTCATGAGACATTAGAAGCACTACACTCTTTCCATAGAAATTTAAAATTCACCACCGAGACAGAAATAGATGGAAAACTTCCATATTTAAATTCCACTATCAACAAACATGGAAACAAACTTAAAATTAAATGGTACAAGAAACCCACAGCATCAGGACGAATAATAAACTTCTACTCCAAACACCCAAAAAATATGATAGTAAATACAGCTGCTAGCTGTACTCAAAGGATGCTGAACATAAGCGACGAGATTTACCATAAGGACATCATTTCCGAAATTATGCTAATACTGACAAATAATGACTTCCCCATGAAGATTATAAAATCATTAATTGGTAGAAACAAGACAATAAAACCAAAAGACGACAAACAACCAAAATCATATAGGTGCCTCACATACGTTCCGAAACTCTTAGAGCGCTTCGCAAAATCGGAATGTTTCAACAGACACAACATACAAATAGTCCACAAACCCGCAAACACAATGAAAAATTTTTACAACAAGACGAAATCCAAAATAGAAAAAGCCGACAAAAGCAATGTTATATATAAAATACCATGCAATGGAGATTTAGAGAACAGGTGCAATAAACTTTACATTGGAACAACAAAGTCTAAACTTAAAACAAGGATTTCACAACATGAATCGGATTACAAGCTCCGACACCAAACGACAAATCAAAAAACAGCACTGGCAACCCACTGTATGGAGAGCGGACATTCACCGAATTTGGAAGGAACAACAATTTTACAACAAGAGAGCAATTACAGGAAGCGCTTTACTCTTGAAATGCTATAAGAGACTAAACTACAAAACTGACACTGAAAACTGCGCCCACATATACAGACATCTACTCAATAGGTAATATTTTTTAGTACTGAACTCCACGTCAAGCGGTACAGACGTGTTATAATTTGTATGTAAAAAATGTTTTTTGAAGTAATGTGATAATTGGTAAATTGTTTTTGTAGTGTCCCTGAAGACGGATGCCGAGGCGCATTCGAAATATATCGGAAACAAACCAAAAACACTGAGTTTTTCTTCTCGACCTAGAGCCAGCTAACATCTACATTCTAGGATGAATTATAATAATAATAACAACAATAAAAATAAAAAATGTTTTACAAACTCAAATATAGCAATGATCTAAGATAAAACTGTTCTGCTGAATGTGCCCTAAAATGTATTGCCTACTTTCAGGCGTTTTTTTTTTTTACTAATTTCTGCAGTGTCTGGTATATTCTGGTATATTTGTTTATAGTTAATGCTTCCAAAAAACTAAAAAAACATTATTTAATTATTCAAAGACTTTTACTTCCTGTGTTCGTGTTTACTTAAATTAGGGGTGTGCAATCCTTAGCACTTAAAATCCATCAACTTCTATTATTCCACTTAAATTTCAATTATCTAAAGCCCAACCACTGGCTGGTTCAAAGAAATTCCATGGAAACGTCAACAAAGAAAGTGCCAAGAGAAAGTGAAAGTCCAAAACATTGAAAATGCCTGTTTTGGCACCATTTCTTAAATACTCCTTCATGTGAATACATACATACATACATATATATATATATGCATACATGAATAATAAAAGTGGCTGGCCCACATAACAAAAAAAAAAAAAAAAAGGCAAAGTGAACACTGGGAAACACGAGCCCGAAACGTGGCCTGAGTGGCCCTTGGGCTCTCCTCTACAACAAAAGCAACCCCAAGGAATTCGTGCGAAAAATCCGAGAAAAAAATTAACTAAATCTCTGAGAGAAAATAAATGTAACCAAAAATCAAATACCAAAAGGTCAACGCAACTGAATGATTGCGTGGATTTTTGATGAAATGCTTTGCTTTAACAACTTCTGCGCCGGGAATAGAAAGGGAATAGGAACAAGAAGAAGAAGGCGAAATATGCAAATCCTTTTTACGACAGCCATGAAATGAACAAGCTTCGGAGTGGCTACGCAGTTTTTGAATCATACTTTTATGGCCTCGGTGTTAAAATTTTGAGACCTGTTACCGCAAACGTAAAGTATCTACACGGTGCTTACTTACATATCACTCACGTTTTCAATCAAAATTGAATTGTTTCAATTGAATCCATAAATTTTGCGGCCCTTTTGTTCATGTGCCCTTAAAATGTTTACAACTAAACGTAAAGCTGAGAAGAGTAGGGAATTTAGAATTGGGTTTTTGTTTTGTGAAATTTAAAGATATACAATATTTGGACATTAGTCTGAACCTCCCTAGTAGTAGTAATGCAAAAGAAGCATGACTTATAAATTGGCCAAGATGAAAGCGCTATCTCTATTTTATTTTCTATTACCGTAACTGTTAACATGACGTTTAATATCTGTCTCCAGGTGAAACTAAACGAGGCCAAATGGAATGTGCTGATGTGCAAACAGAATGTGTGAGTGCAAAATATAAATTGTTCAAGAACACATACCGAACAATCATGCTATGCTCTTCAAACGTTTAGACGTCTTCAAATTAGAAGCATAAATGTTGGCTTACTTACTTACTTATGGCAATAAAAAAGAGTTATTTTCCAACTGATAATGCAATTAATTCCCAAATACCCAACTTGATGAAAAGAAACCGATAATCTGTATAACAAATGCAATAATAATTGGAAGACTGCAGAACCAAGTTAGAAGAAGAATTTGATAATACTTAATTAAATTTTTTCAAAAAATTACATTTTCCACCCTCGTTAGCAATTTTTTGCTGGAGAAAACTAGAAAACAATTTCCATCTGCATTCAATTCGGATAAAAATTTTAATAATTTCTCAAGAGGCGAAAATTTAACCCGCTGCTCAGTCTAAATAGGCAGTATTCCTTTCTTCTCTTAGGAATTCTTGCAGGACACTATCGTATAGACAAAATTACTATTGTAGAAGCAGTAACTCAGTAGATGAAGAAGGAGGCGCTCATTATCTGCTCTGTCATTGTCCAGAGCTCTGCAGGACACTGTGGATTAAAGAGCACTTTTTAAAGCAAAATTGGGTAATAAAAGGAGGCGCCCACTTCCTTTTGTATCATGGATAATAAAATTGCAAACAAAGAAGAAAAATTTTACTTCTAAAGGAATTTAATGACATTTTTTTGTGTGCAAATGTAATCACATTTTGATATTCGGAATAAATTACCCCCAATTGCCTCCCTTTTTGAAATGCAGCTCAAAACTTTTTTTCTGATCGATCTCACAGTTGGACAAAATCAAACTTTTTCAAGCAACCCGGCATTAGACCCTTAAGTTCTGGTACAACAAACTTCTGTAAGCATCACTTCATACCCAGTTTTTCAAATCAAGCCTCGGTTCACGTTTTATGTTTGCTTTTTTTGCTTGCAACACACAGCGACAACAATTTTAATTTACTTTTTAATGGTTCAAGATAAAAATCTACAAAATTCAGCTTATACGGAAAGGTTCATTGGGAACGCAATATAAACAACAATCCTGTAGTTTTTTTGTGCTTAGTGCTGGCGAAAGCAAAGCATCCGGTGACCCGTTCGGCACAGTACTCCCAGACATTCTAACAAATATAGTCAACCATCCGGCAGTCTGCTAAGGGTAAGCCCAGGCTATTTCGGGATAGCCTGCAGGCAGCACTTTTTCTGTTAACCATCCAGCAGTCAGCTATGGGTTATCATCGGACTGCCCGATCCGCACAGCACTACCTGAGCCTATACTTCAAATGTCAGCCATCCGCCAGGCGATTTGAGCCAACCATCGAAATAGGCATTTGCGTTAACCATCCGGTAGTCTGTTAAGGATAACCATAAGCCTGTCCGATGCGTACATCAATTCCAGACCGGTTGTGTACAAGTTTTTAAAGAAAAAAACTTTTTATAAGAGGCGGGATCGAATCCACGACCTCCCGCAGAGAAGGCAAACACACTTCCCGCTGCACCACAAGCGTCCACATTTGTATTAACCATTCGGTTAAGTTCGCACATAATATGTCGGAGCTGTGCGATAGCAATAAATCAGGGTATACTTAACAAGGTAGCCGCACTCGCTCTCTCACAACTTCTTATATAAATGTCAAAATGAGTACAAAAGAGAACGAGAGCAAGAGAGTAATGAATTTCTCTACTCGCTTAAGTCAAATTAAAGAAATTTGTACGTGCATGCAAGATATATGTACTTATGCAAGCTTTCTGCTGCAACTAAGACCAGCATACTTAAATAAATATAATATAACAGAGAAATATATTTTAATCAATGTTTATTTTTTCTACTATAATATAATTTTTATCTTTTGCTTTTGAAGCTTAATTTTTTTATTTAAATACTTAATTCTGAAGAGAATTTATTTCAAAGTTATTTCACAACAACCCCATAGAGCAGTTTGAGGGCATAGCAAAAACACGAAAAGTCTCAAACTAAACTAAGAAGCAGAACACAAAAAATTCGTCTGCGGAGATACGTCGCTCACATCTGTTGTTTACAGACTGACATTTAAGAAGGAAGCAAAGAGAGCGAGAGAGCGAGTGCGGCTACCTTGTTAAGTATACCTTGGCGATAAAAGTACCCAAAAATAACGGCTCGATTCCCAAAAAAATTGTAATCAGCAATCCCAGCTCTGATTGTAAAGTAAAATTGGCTCAAACAGCACCTCCAGGAGGGCCAGGGCCAAGCTTCTCTCTTGGACTTAAGAACTAAATATCTGGGAAACAATTTCTAATTTGATTCTAATGTCTAAGACGATGTTTTAGCTCTTAATTCGGCCCACAAAATATTAGAATGTTGCAAATCAAAAAAAACACATCTTCATGCTTAAAATTACTAAAATTTTTAATACAAATCCAGATGTGTACTCTTTTTATACAGTCTTCCAAATTTATCTTGGAACCTGTAACGCTTTTGGCCAAGCAACACAGAGAAAAGTTATAGCTTAAACAAGAATTAACCAAGCCTACTTCGTCCGATTATTGTTTGACATAGTTTTAGGACTACAAGCAGTTAACATTTTTACCGGAACTCTGAAATATTGTATTTGTTGTTAGTTATTGTCTCAAAAATTCAAAATTTTTTGCTTAAATCACTTAAAAAACCATCAAATCATAATTAAATCATAAATAAAATATTGAAATTTTTGAATTTTTGACCATTTATTGACGATGGTTGCCCTTAACAATGGACAAATTTTTGAGTTTGGATGAAAATGTTTGTTGCTTTCAGGTTTATAACTACATGAAGGAGTTATCGAATGAACTTGGTTTGTTCTTAGGGTTCTTAAATTTTAGTATAAGCTTAAATTTAGAAACAGTTTTCAAAATATTGTAGAAAAACTAAAAAAAAACAAGTGAGAAAGTCGCTCACGCCCGACTATAACATACTCTGTACCAGTTTATTTGCTCCCGACTATATTATTATAATCAGAGCTCGCAAATAACCCTCAACACTTTTTTCAGTTCGAAAACTGACAAAACTGAGCAAAACACTTTTTTTCCCTCATGTGTTTTCTGTTGAGCATTTTCGGTTGATCAAAACAAACGAGACAGGCCGTCAATAACAACTGAGAAGAACACTTGTGAGCGAGCGCTCACGCAAAAACTGTCTTCAAATGAGCAAAACACAAAAAGTGTCAGCAAAAAGTGTTATTTGTTTTGTTCGTGTGGTAGGCGGTGGGCTTATGTACTATACGTACAATATACATAATTAAATAAATATGGTTTTTAGGCGTTAGGCAATTACCAAAAACTAATATTTTTTGCATTTCATTTGATAGGTTAATAATAATACATTTCTCCATACTACACATATGTACAAAGATCGTTGACTGAGACAAACACACACTCACAGGCATCACAGTTACAAACTCGCTTACATTCTTCGTAGACACTTTGGAAGTCGGCTCTCGGCAAAACGGTCAGTGAAAGACATGAGCAAAACAGAAACGAAAAAAGCAATCTTTGGTTGAGCGAAAACAGCTATTGAGCAAAACAGAATTAAAAGTGTCTTTTTGCAACCTCTTTTCGTTGTGTCTGTAACAGAACAGTTTTACACAGACACGCTGATAGTGTTAACAGTTTTTTGCGAGCTCTGATTATAATACATGCAAGGAGTCACGCGGTTATCGTGCAATATTTTTATTATACGTTCATCTCAAAGTTTCTCTCTCTCTCTCTCTCTTCCAAAAATTGTGTTTGTTTGAATACAGCGGTGGTTGGTGTGAATGGCGAGGGGGGTGTGAAAAGCTTGATGTTTTTTCCAAATTTTTGTAATTATACTCTGTACCAAAGGTACACAGAGTATATTAAGTTTGTGCAAACGTATGTAACAGGGAGAAGGAATCATTGCCGACCCTATAAAGTATATATTTACTTGATCAGCCTCAACAGCCGAGTCGATATAGCCATGTCCGTCTGTCTGTCTGTCCGTCTGTATGAACGCACAGATCTCAGAGATAGAGGTTTGACATGTATGAGACAAATATTTCTTATACTTGCAGGCAGATCAAGTTTATTTTCAATTTTTGCCACGCCCCCTCCCGCTTCCGCAATTTGGAAAAAAACTAATAGCTCCTACAGTTTCGTATATAGATGTTTCTTACCTTCTAGAGATATCTAGCAATCAAAATTATTTATCGATTTCCTGAAGGAATGATAAAGATCGGATGAACGATACACAAGCTATGGGCAAAAAATATGATAGTTAACACGCCCCCGCCCCACGCCAGCCATTACAGAATTTCATTCAAGACAAGTAAGAAAGTCAGTCGAGCCCGACAGTAATATACTCTGTACCCTTGGTACTGAGTAAGAGAGAGAGAGAGGGAAAAACTTAGAGCTGAGCGTATTACAGCGTATAGCGCATATAACACGTGTAACAGCGTATAATGCGTATTGATCGTATAACGCATATAACACGTGAGCAAATGCGAGCGGCGGCATTAACTAGGTACAGAGTACATTATAATTATTGTCGGGCTTGACCGACTTTCTCACTTGTTTTGTGTAGGAAGATCAGGTTTTTTGGACTTGCAGTGTATAAATGTTTGGTAGGCCATATCAAGAGCAAAATTTTCGCCATAGAACTTACGCAAAAATTCCAAAAATATTTTACGAAATATGGAGTTATAAAACCTAATCAGAAGCTAAAAACTTCAAAGTGCTATATAAAGAAAGCGGCAGCTAACCACACCAGTCGCAGCATAGGTTTCACTGTGCAACACTAAAAAGTTGATCGAGTCGAGACTAAAAAATTCTAAAAGGGTATGATGGTAGTACAAATACCTTCGCTGGGATTGGTTTGGTTAGCTGCCGTTTTCTTTTTATTGTACTTTGAAGTTTTCAGCTTCTGATAGGGAATATTTGGAATTTCGCTTTGACGTCTTAAAGGAAGTTGTTGCTCTGGGCTTGGCTTACAAAACATTCTTAAGTAGCAAGTCACAAAAGTCACATCTTTATACTAAAAATTAAAAAAATGAGTTAAAATCATCAAGATTTCCCCTCATTTTGTGCTATTTTTCAACTTTGTCTTGAAAACTGTAACGAATTTGACTAAGGAATACAGGACAAAAACGTAGCTTAGACTTAAATAAACAAACGGTTGAAACATTTCAACTACATTCGATTGGTCCTTTATATAGTTACATGCCCTTAAGCATGTAGAATTTTAACCATAATACGAGTAATGGCCATTTTTGGTTGCTATTGGCTGACACAGTCAAAAATTTCGATTATTTTGTATTCAATCAATGAAATAGTAAAAAAAATCATAGCTAAAGATATTTAATTTTTTACTCTTTTGCCGAAAATATTCGTTTTTTCGAGTTTTTATGACAGTTGTACATATTTGTTTGGCCTTTAACTATCTGAAAGAGTAATTAAATGAAGTTGGTTCGCTCTAACGGTTTGTTTATTTTATTCTAAGCTACAACTTTGTTCTGAATTTGTAACGGGTTCCAAGATAAAGTTGAAAAACTCTAAAAAAGTTGTCAAAACTTGTTTTTTTGGGACAACTTTTGTAGTTTTGAGTATGAAGATGGAAATTTTTTGAAATGCTACAAAGAAATGTTTTGTAGGCCAAGCCAAGAGCAACAACTTTGCAACAAGTTCAAAATAGTTTACATGGAATCGTAAATCTTAGTCTGAAGCTGAAAAGTTCAAAGTGCAGTAAAAAAAAAACGACAGCTAATCAAACCAAACCCAGACAGGTTTTTTATACTACCCTTTCAGAATTTTTTGGTCCCGAAGCGATCAACTTTTTAGAGTTCAAAAATGTGTCACAGTGTTATTTGTGAGTTTTACTGAACCACCCGGAATCCATTTCGTTATCGTTTGGTCAAAGGGACACCAGTTATTGTCGTTTTTGTTTAAAGCTTGAACAATTTTATAAACTTTTCAAGCTAACAATTCAGGCTGTGGGCAACAGTACGTATGAGTGATAAATGTGAAAGCGTTGCAACATAAAAAACTGAATCAATATATCCAAAAAGAGACCATTAAAGCGGGTAACAGCATGACCTTATCTTTGACATACAACTTCCGCTCACTCGCATATACAAACACCCAGTTGTTGGTATCGTCAACTTAACCTACTGCCAATGATAGTTTCTGATTTATTACTTTTGGTTTCTTTTTTTAGAATTTAATGACAAAATAGTCTTCAAAATTTCTCTAACATCAATAAAAATTTACCTTAAATTTTGTGTTGAATTTGCAGTGAACACATTTCAAAATGTTTTCTCCTCTATTATGAAGCTGTCGCTGCATGTCTCGTGGGCAGTCTGCTCGCACTTGGTGTGTGTGTGTTTTTGGCTTTATTTATTTTTACTTTAGGTTTTTGTTGTTTTTGCTAAAAACATTTATTTAAATTTTGCATATACAAAGGCATTTGCAGTGTATTTTTGTAGCTGCTATTGCTATGATTGGGTATAAGGTGTATATAGTTACTATATGTCACACCCACTTAGCCATGCATTTATGATGAGCATGTCGCAAGATAACAAATTGCTGGCAGTAAAAGAACTGAATGGAAGTGCTGCATCATTAGGATGCCTGGGATGAAATTTAGATGCGGGATGTGCACAGAGCGGACATAAATATATTGGCGTAAAATAAACACAAAAATTTTGTCAACGCCAGCAAATGACAAATACGGCAGCGGCAACAACAATAAACGCGGCAAAAGGCATTAAAAGAAGCCACACAGAATGCTCATGGTGACAACAGCCACCAGCAGCAGCAGCAGCAACAACAAATACAACAACAACTACGGCAACACACATCAACGCTTCCGAAATAGCAGCAGCGGCACATTACGTATACGTGCACCGACAGCCACCTTCTTGGTGGATTTTTTCTTTATTGTGGTTTTGGTGTTCGCGCGTTCCGTCTTTCATGGAATTCCGTTACAAACTGATTCAAGCCAGCAGCTTGGAAATCCTTTTTGGCCAGTGTCGCGCGCCGCATAAGCAAAAGCAAAACAAAAACTGTTGTTGGCCATATCAGCTGATTCTTCGTTTGCCATTTGCTGGCATTCGTTTTCAATTTCGTATTTTGGTTGCTTTCATGGAGGCTGCGCGTTTCGCACGGGTCTCACTCTCGCACAGTCCACACAGCATGTCAGCGGCAAATGAGAGAGAGCGAGAGAAATAAAGATATAGGGGCAGGTGAGTGCAGGCACGATGCAATGATGTACACTTGAGCGGGGGCAAACAATGTATACATACATGCGAATGTATGTGTGTAATTATGTTGAATAAGCCATAAGCAAATTAAGCGGCATTCGTATTACCCATTTAACCATTTTGCGTGGGATATATTGATATTCCAAATAATCAGTTAGATTGATCAGTTCAGATTTTCAGCCAAGATCAGTAAATGAAACATGGATTTTCATTTCAAATTAATTTATTCAATAGGTTTTTCGCATCAATTTAAAGAGTTAGAGTTTCGAATTAAAATTTTCTTTCATGATCTTTAAAGCTGGTTCTGTTTAGGTTCTAGTGTATTTCGCCATTAGCTGATGAAGGTTTTAAAAAGTTAGTAGGACAACTGCACGACAACCTGAATTTGAAATTCACTTTCTGTAGTTTTAATTTTATTAATTGTTTGAACGATTTACTTTAACGAAAATCTAAATTAAGGCATTTCGAGACTTTGGGTTCTTTTAGGTCTTTTCGGTTCCAAGTCCATTGGTTCTCAAATAGCAGTTCTTAAAAAAATCGGCTCTAGTTCTGAGCTTTAATCGGTTTTATCGTCTTGTATTCGGTTCTGGTTTGGTTTTCGACTAGACTCCCTATTTCTCTGGGTTATCTCTGTCAGAGCTGTGTCTCTGCCCAAGATTCAACATGGATTAGCTAGTCCTCAAAATCATGTCTGCAAACCTGTCAAATTTTGGTGATGACCCGTGGTAAAGTGTAAGGTTCTAATCGAACCTAAGGTTTTGTTTCGAATCTGGGTTCATAGATTGTTAAATAGTTGACAGGTTTTTGCCTCTGCATTCGGTAAAAATTTAGAAATATATTTGTTCAGGATAACGCTTTCAGATTACCACTAGACCACATTTCTTATAGTTATAGTTCATAGGTCCTCTAAAAAGTCTTTTAAAAGTGCCTGCCAAACATAATGTTTTGAAATTTCTGGTCTGTGTGATTAAAATAGTCATAAATTATACTTTTGTCGGGAGAATATGGTAGCCTAGCCAAGACTCTTCTTAAAGAGTTGTTTATAGCTCGTTTTTCTGATCAGATTCGACTCATAATTCCAATCATTTGCAAGTCTTTTTTGAGTCGTGAGTCATTTTGAAGTCTTCTTTATATCAGACATGAACGAAATCTCTTTAATCTTAAAAAGGGCTCATCAAGGCGATTCTTGTTAAAAATTATCTTCAAAATTATAGGTTGGTAAACTTGACTTTTGTTTTTCTTTCTTCTCGAAATCGCAATATGGATAATCTGTATATGGGGTTTAGTGACCTGTTTTTGATTTTAGTCAAAGTTACATCTGGCTAGCTCAAGGTCTATGGTTGAGTATAATTCTTTATAAACAACACAAATCAACAGATATTAATTACAACATTTTGGAATAGCAATTGGGTATGTCCGGATAATCGCAATATGTATATATGGAATATATCAATTCAAGTTTCGGCTATAATATAGGGAAAGGTATTAAAAATATTAAGAAATTGAATGAAATGATTCTTTGAACCGAACCTTTTCTTTATATACAGGCGGTTCGGTTCGGGTTAAGATTCGGGTTTTGCAAGGTTCGGTTCATGGTTCGGTTCAATGGACCCGAAAACCCCGAACCGAACCGGTTCTTTGGAGTTCGGTTCAGGACCGGTTTGCAGCCTTACTCCAAATTTTGAGTTGTTCTTCAACATAATTTTCCACTTTTGTGATAAAGGAACTCCAATGATTTTTAAGCATTCCAATCCAAAATGGATGACGGGATTGTCCTGAAAATACTGAATAAAGTATTCATTTCAGAGATTTGTCAAAACTTCAGGTTTTGTTAGAATTTTCAAAAAATCGATTTTCGTTTTTGTGCATTTTCATAATGTACTTATATTAAAGTACACAAACAAAAAATTTTAAGTCAATCCGGCAATTATTCCCAAAGTTACACGCAGACGTATCAGGTGAATTTACAGTGCTGTTAAAACTTTAAGCGCGTTATTGTCAAAACTGTATTTTGAAGGTCAGTAACAACTGTAATTCAAAAACCGCTGTGTGAATTTAAATTAAATTTATACAACCTTCTTATTAAATATATTTCAATTTAAAATACACATTTTTTTTTATATTTGTATGATTTCTGGTGACCGGTTGAGAAGTTATGTTTGATACCGCAAAGGACTGATTGTGGAACAGTTTCAGACAATACTTTCTTTTCAAATTTTTGGTGAACTCAAGTTGAATCATGACATTTTGATGATGAAATAAAATTGCTGATCCAAAAAGTTGGTAAAAATATTTTAAACACTGGACAATTTTATTGCTGAAGATAACAAGAGTTTGAGTTTGAGCACAAAGGAAAGAGAGCGAACGTGAAAGAGAAACGCAGCTAACCAAAATCTTTGCCTTCCTCATATTTCCTTATATTTGTTATTACACTGCCAATTAGTTTGTAAGAAAACGTAAGTATTCACACTTTTTTCAAGTTACATTCTTCCTGTTAATGTGAATGTAAAAGAAAGGTCTGAACATGCTTATTATGTATGTACATATATGTATGCACAAGAGAAAAATGTTTCTGGTACATTCTTTCGTGAGCCATTTGTGCAAGTTGCGGCGTCATCATGACAAGCTGCGCCGGTAACTTGACAAGTTGCGCGCGTGACAGTAGATGAAAGAGAGAAATGAATAATTTTAATCGCGTTTTGACTCTTGATAGGTTTGCTACTGTTACACTACTGCTGAGTCCGGCGCCTCCTTATCTGAAGTGTATACGAATTCGCTCTGAGGCAGCGACGTCGACGCACCGACAGAATACGTGCGAAAACAAAGAAATGCTTAATAAGCGCGCTCTCGCATTGTTACACTCACACACGCAACTCCAAAATGAGCATGTATGTTTTGCCGGCCCCTGCACTACTGTTACCCTAACATTTTTTTAGGTGCGCGATGCCTCGGACAAAACCATGCATTTTCTTTTAAAAAAAAACATAAGCACGTGTGTTATTCAAATAAATGACAAGCAATGTGAAAAAGAAATTAAAGTAAGTGTTGTAACTATGTACATCGAACATACATGCAGAACAGGCAAAGATTTGTTTGTGAAATAAAGTGTAGATGTGTACTGGCTGGTTAAATAAATATTAATAATTCCTTAAAGACTCGCTTGCCAGTTTTCCATACCTCGTGCTTACTCGTCGGTGATAAAATTCGAGAAGCCTCGTCGAAAGATTTGTTTAGTTTTAGTTTACCTAAGACTCGTCTCTATTAACTTGGATGTTAAGTATCAATTTTAATCACCAATTGAATTGAGCAGCCGTTCATTTCGAGGACCACGCGTGGAATGGCCAAAGTAATAAAGAACTATTTTTCGTCTCAGTTATAACTTACCTTTGGCCTAACTGCAACAATAACTAGATGAGGAAGAATTTGCCAACTTGTTAGGCGTCATGTTAGATCTACGTAAATTATACTGAAAGCAATGTTTGATAGTGTTTGTGAATTTAAAAATGTTTTCGATTTATAGCTGGGCAAGAACTCAGGTAAACAACATTTTTCAACAGCTTATTCCGGTGGGGGTTACCGTAGGGTCAATCAGCTGTTTATACCTGTCAAGTTAGCGGCACCAGGTGCATTCCGATGGGTATGAGCGCGAATTTAAGTTTGTCTGAGAACTGATAAAGCGCTTAGTGAGCTCTCTGCTCAGCTTGTAACTTAGTCGGGATTTACACGGTGAAGAAAACTTCATGAAGTTTTTGAAAAAGCTTTCGTTTGTAGGAAAGAGGTGTAGAGGAGCAAACGTCTACTACACTACACCTCTTTCCTACAAGCCAGAGCTTTTTCACAAACTTCATGAAATTTGCTTCACCGTGTAAATCCCGACAGTAGTGTAAGGCGAAATGTTGACTGCACGAGCTTTCAGAAAAATCTCTCAGCTTCCAATGCTGGGCTGCAGTTCCTACCTTGTTAGTTGTACCATGAACTGACCTAGCTTAAAAACATTTCGACTTTTCCATCGGAATCGATATATTTAGCGGGACTAAACTGAGCATGAGGCTACGGTTAAGTTTGGTTACTCGATAAACTCTCTAAAATTCGGCCAACCTCAGTTGAGCTTGACTTACCGCTCCTTTATCGGTGATGATCTAAAAAAATTGGCACATTTCCACATCCTTGTTTGCAAATTGATTATAATTACCATTATCTACATAAAGACAAATTACACCTTATCAGACTAAGTGCATACCTGTACGCTTGGGTATAAAACCCACCATACCTTATGTACAATCCTGCTAGTATAGCGTGTGTTTCTTTGAATGTCCCTAACCGCGAACTGTTTTGCATATTCCCAATACGAAAATGGACATTTGATGGCACGCCACTTCAATGGAATGCTAAAGTGTGTGTCCCTCTTCCGTGTTAGCATGCAATCTAAACTACATCCCACTAACAATTTGTTCTGTCCGGTCTCTACAATTTGAGCAAGTTGAAGGTTTTTGTCCTTTCGAGTGTAATGCCAAATGCATTGCATCATATTAGGTTTATAACTGCAATGCCAATTAAAAGAAAACGAAATCCTCTTAGCAGCGTACGTGCTCATGTCTTACCTATGAAAAGCTCAATGCTGTGTTTTAATTAGGTTCTGATTAAGCACTTCGTGCAACAGGGGATTGAGCATTAAAAGCAATTTACCGAACAGCCAATTATTCAATTGAGTGGAGGAGTCAACAAGTGGTATCAGTTTGCATTTGGAAAACCCCAAAAGAGATGGGGGAATTATTTATTGTTTGGAAAGCATTTACTCGTGTCAGAGTGTGCTAAACGTATAATTAAATACTTGCCTAGAAAGAAATCTATTAAATATTTACACAATCTTCCAAGCTAATACCTAATCGAGTCAATTGAATGCCATGTTTTTGTCCCTTAAAATTTATTTAATTTGTCCAAAATTTTTCAATTTTCTCATTTGAATATGCTGAGCATACCAAGCGAAATAAAGAAATGTTTCTTTCTTTTTTTTTTTTATCCGCTTCCATAATGCTAATTAAGTCCGTTTTGCATACTGAACACTCATAATTTGCACAGCCATCCGGCTCGGAGGACAAACCTTAATTGTTTAAAAGAGAAAAAAAATTGAAGCCGACAGGCAACGGGTGGTAGGTTGTATTTTGTAAAACAAAGCACGTGGCCTGAACTCAGTGTACACTGAGACGTGCGACTCACTTTTTTCGGAATTGTTTGGCCTGAACTGAAACTTCAACTCGAACAGGATTGGCTCTGGATTTCATGTCTCACGGTAATTGAATGCATAACTTTGCCGTGTATCTTGTCCCTGCTACTTGAAACGAAAGTTTATGTGCAACTGCATAGAATGGCGCAACAGTCAGCAACAGAAACAGAAACTTGGGGTGGTTTACCACAAAACCGTTTGTAATTAACTTTAGCAGGCAGAAACACATTGGATCCTAATCAGGACTACAAACTAAAGTCGTGAGCTGACCCACATTTGATATGTATTCCGTGAAATTCGGCTACAAAGTTGATATGAGTTCGCGAGTTGCGGTCTTGAAACTAAATGATGATGAAGGAAGTGTTGAACAAAAAATCAATAGTTAGGGTCATATCCATAAAAAAATATACTGTGAAGAAAGCTGTGGACGCAAAGAAAATGTTCAATAGAACTTCGTTAAGGCTAGACAATGCCGATCAACCTTATTTTGTACACATATCCACTCAGTTAACCACTTTTCCGTTTGCCAACAAAAAAGTACTGTTTTAAGGTATTAGAATCGTAGGTTCACAAAAAAATCAAGTGCAAACGGTTGAGTATAAAAATTTGTCCTTGATCCAAGTACACCCTGATTTCAAGAATATTTCATTTAAGCATGTTTCGGAATAGATTATGTTATTTTCGGACCAATTTAATATATTTAGGAACTTATATAAGGGTCGGAATATTCAATATTCTTAAATCCACGCACAGGTATTTACATACTTGAAATAGCTAGAAAACTTAGCTAGAAACTTAACCGAGGACCATAAATTTAAGTGATAAATCTAGTTGGGAACTTTATGCTCAGAAAAACTAAGCATTTTATTGGTTTCTTTTGGAAAAAAAATGTGCATCTATTAAGTTAAAGTTGTGTTCCCCCCGTTCCACAGTGTGCGAATCGGCCATTCTAGCGCGTCAAAATTCAATTTCCCGGCTCTTCGAAATAAGGCCCAAAAAAAAAAAATTAAATACGGCCCCAAAAAATTATACAGAAAACAAAAACAACGATTTTTAGTAATATTTGGGGTGTTATTTCCTTTTTTTGGGGCTTTATTTCCTAAAAATCATTCAATATAAAATAAAACCCCAAAAGAAGAAATGAAGTAAGGCCACAATAATTAATTTTGTGGTCTTATTTCATTTTTATTAGGAAATAAGACCCAAAAATTTAATATGAATATTTTGGGGTCTTATTTTATTTGTATTGGGAAATAAGACCCCAATTTTTAATGTGAATTTTTTGGGGTCTTATTTCATTTTTCTGATTTTTGCTAAAATATGAAATATTATCCAAGAACTCCAATAACGGTTAATTTTCTTATCTGCAGGTGTTCTTAGACTAAGTATTTGATGCGCGCAGTTTTTGTACAGATGCGCAAAAGTACCTTTTTAAAACTAGTTCAATGATTAGCTTTTGAGCATGTTGATCAGCTTAGTAATTTACATTGTGCGAAGTAGACGTATAATTTTGGAATTATGAAATTTTCATTATTTAATTTAAAAAATTGTTTCAATCTTAGTCTTTTTTGTATTTGTATCTTAATCTTTTTTGTATTAAAATTTTCATTATTTAATTTAAAAAAATGGAACAATCTTAGCGCCGCAGTCGAAAATTTGTATAAAAAAATTCATTATGAAATAACACCCCAAATTTGGGGCCTTATTTCATTTTATCTGTTGGGGCATTATTTCATTGGGGACTTATTGCCTGCAGCCGTGCGAATCGGCCATTCTAGCTCGTCGAAATTCAATTTTCCAAGTTCGAAAAAGCGTTAATTTTTTTTATTTATCGACTACCGATACTTTGATTAGCTTAAAAAAGTTTATCTCAAAGCATTCTGATGTATATCTGAACAGCTGTGAGCTATCAAACACAACATATATTTTGGCAAGTACTTTTCAATTAACTCCCGCATTTTTGCAGTTTAAGTTCTCGTTGTTTTACAAAAAAGCTTGGTTATATATTAATATAAAGGTATGTATTAAGCAAAAAATCAATGTAAGTGACCCGTCCATATATGTATTACTTGTAAGCAGGGTCCTCAAAGTACCGTACAAAGTACCGTACTTATGTTCGGTACACAAAAAGTACCGAACACAACAAGTACCAAACTCTGACAAGTAAGGTACTTGCTTCGTTTTGTACTATACGAAACACACAAGTACGGTACGGCAACGAACGAAAAAAATAAGTACGGTACAGCGTCGTAGCGTACTGACCGATAAAAATAAGTACCGAACTTTTCTGAGTTCAGCACTCGTGCGTACTAAACATTTTGAGTTTCGTACAGTTAAAAACAAAATGATATTTAGTTAAGTACGCGGAGTGCAATTCGATGTTAATATAGACTTTGTGGTAGGTGAGTTATTTAAACCTATTTACCGTGACTTAAGACTTATAAAATCGTGAAAAAATACCAAAGGGGATAAAAAATTGTAATATTGAAAAAAGGTAATGCCAATCAAGTGCAAAATCATGGCAGGATCAATGAAAAGACGTAATTTACAGCCATGGTAACGAAACCACTAAATGATTAAGAAACTGCTTTTTAAGACACTCACACATAACTGCATGGTTTTAACAATGGTGAACCGCGATAAATACTATGGATGACCAATGGTAAAGAATATAACGAAGATATTAAAAGACTGATTCAAAACACTTTTCGTTACTGAAGAATCATTAAATCGCGGAAAAATACCAAAGAGGATCAAAAAATGTAGTAATGCCAAACCAACTTTACTTTCAACCAAGTGAAAATTCATGCCAAGATCAATGCATAAGCGCAATTCACAGCTAAGGAATCTCCATGGTAACACAAACCGCAAAATTCTTAAGCAACTGCTTTTCAAGACAACAAACGATCAATCATAACTACATTGCGCTATTTTCGAAAATACTGAACCGCGATTAATACCATGGATGACCATGTATGGAGTAAAGTATATATTTGTATATATATAGCTACATCGACTATTCTGTTTATGCCGATTAAAAAGTTTGTTTGGCATTGTTACTATTTTGGATCCTCTATGGTATTTTTCGGCGATTAAATAATGTTTCAGTCGCGGAAAGTGGTTAGAAACATTCTTTATGATCTTACAAGTTGTAACACGTAGTGAAAGTAACGCGAATTAACAACCTCAACTTAGTAGCCTACACCTGTCTTTTGTGGAGCAAAACTAAAAATGTTCACAAATGTCCAAGTCGCCTTTTACTTTTTTTTGTCAGTGTGAGTTCTTGTTGTTTTAAAATTTTCAATATCACCTGCTAATATGTGCTACCCTTGCATTTGTTGGACTTTATAGGCGCAGTGTCAGCATCAAAACAAAAGCTTTTTCAGTTTGGCTCAACGAAAATATCCCCACAAAGAATTTTTTGGCTTTGGACAACTATTTTTTGATACAGTTTTATATAACAAAACCTGAATTAAGCTGGACCGTATTGAAATCTGAAAAAAAAAATTGCGAGATTTTACCAATGGGCTTGTTCAAAACGCCGATATTCTTCCAAGCTATAATGTATTGCGATCATCGAATATCAATTCGGTGTTTATCCATAGATTTTCTATTCGAACTTGAACATGATATTCAACTCGGCACACACGTAGCGATAATCTCATATTTAAATATGTAGCCTATGTCGCCATGTGTGTCATAAACATGTCACCTTATGTAATAGTATTAAATATTAATAGCCGCAGTGACGAGGATCAGCCCAGCCCAGCAGACACAGCACTTGAAAAGGATCAACCATGCGAACCACTCGAAAAGGGCATCCGGTGCACTTAGCATTCATCGTGGAAGGCAATGTGTAGTCCTTCCACGAATGAATTTCTTTATTTATACACACGCAGGTATCTTACAAATACTGCCTTAGTTAAGTTAGAAGATAAGGGATGAGAAATTCTAAATAAAAGGAACCTCGCTCAGACTGAGCAGGTTAGTACAATTGAAACCTACAACAAGCGTGCTCATTAAAAGTGTATAAGTACATACATTTTCTTTATTAATACGAATACTCATTCGTACTAAAAAAGTGCGATTCTTAAGAAGAAAAAACCAACATTTTGTAATATTTTTAATATTTTTTCTAGATGTTTAAAAAAAACTTTCAAATATTATTACTGTTTGTATTCCAACTACTTTACCGATTCAATTGGAAATTCAGTAAGCTTTCGATTCATACCTCGCTTGACTCCATCTAACGTTTCTCACTCGGTATTTGACTCAAAATGTAAGTGTACCTACCGAAAAAATTAAAAAAAAAAAATTAAACTTAAACTTAAATACATTTTTGTTTAAACGACCTTTATGATAATTAAACCTTCAAGTTTTTGCCGGCTCTAGGTCTCGTTATGTTGGTACATAACTTTAAAACAGGGACACAACGCAAAGGAGGTGAGTCGGCCGAACAGCTGTTTCAATGGTATCTCTACCATATCATCAGGCAAAAACTTGAAGGTTTAAACTTAAAAACTTAACAAAAATGTTATTAAAAATTTTTTTTATATTTTGATTTCTTTTATTCCAACTTTAAAAAACTTGGGCAACTTAAAAAAAAAATTGTATTAAAAACTTTATTTTGAATTTTTTATATTGATTTTATTCCTACCTTTAAGATAAAATAAACAGATTGCGATTATCTCATTTACTTTGGAAGATATTAATTTCGTTTCGCTAACTTCTGACCCACGGGGTCAGAGATTTTGCCGGTTATTTAGTTTTAGGCTTTACGTATACATTTTTTATTTTTAAAATACACTTTTGGAAAGATTTCTCCCTTTCTCTATATCTCTGTTTTATTTTAATTTATTATATTATCTTATTTTTTTTCCTTTGTTCCTACATAACTATAGGTTTTGCATTTTTTCTCTCTTTCTCTCTCTTCCTCTGTTCGATCTCTATATTATTAAAGTTTTCGTTAGCTCTAATAACGTCTCTGACTACAATCGGCTGTGAATAGGGGCATAGCTGGCCGGACGGGCAAAAAAAATTCCCCCACCGTGTCGGAGTCGGTTTTAGTTTATTTTGCAATTTTATTAGGTTTTCTTTGATAGGCTTCCTTAGCTCATAAAAAATTTTGTTTTTAACGTATTTATACTTTTGTTGACAGCCTTTGTATGTCAACTTTTAATAATTAAAAAAAATAAATTGGTCATTCTCGCCCACTGTGCGTTCCCCCGAATGGACATTTTTATTAATATTAGTAAATATCTTAAAATTCCATACTGTTAATTATCAGCTGCCGCATTTTGCTTTGTAAAGTCTCGCTTATGTAAATGTAAAATTGGCTCAGCAGCACCAAAGAGAGGGCCAGACCAAGCTTCTCTCAATTTTTTGACGTGTGTGCTTATAATTTTTCGCACAAGAGAAAGGGACCTACATTTTAAAGCCGAATCCGAACGGCAACGTTAGACAATTTATCTTTTTCATGGCTAGTTACTTCACAGCTGGCGCCAATTGCTGGTGAAGGTGACCGAATGTGTAAAATCTTTTTTTTTAAAGAAATAAACTTTTTTTATGAGATGGTCCGAGGCGGGACTGCACCCACACACCTCCCGCACCAGCAGCCACACACACAACTGGTGCGCCACACCCGACCACATTATTCGCTTATATATTATTTATATGTGGTATTTGGAAAATGGCTCGGATGCTGACAATTCTATAAATATATATGAAGACCTTCACACAGATTTTTTTAATTAATTTTTTATAACTCTAATTTGGTATCTTATGATAAGCTGGTAATTAGTTAAAAAAAAACAATTTTCCCTTTTTTTTTTGTTGTAGGGGTGGATGTGGGTTGTAAGGAGATGGGTTTTGATCTGTGTAAGCTAGACCATTCCATGATTTTTTACTTATTAGAATTTTTTAAAACTGTGACCAAAGTGTCACAATCATATCTCTTCTGAAAGTATTTTTGGCCGCCTTCTCCATACAAGACCGACCACTGTGCGGCACCTCGATGCGGGCCACTTCTACCACTCTTGGTGATAGGATCTACTTCTTCCATGAGTATTTCATGTACATATGTGCGTGCTTTGCAATCAGATGAAACAGAAATTTAGATCAGACATCTTGAATGAATAGTAATACCTATATCGGCCACACTGGTTAGCTCATGGTGTAAGTCTCTTTTCGGGGTATCAGTTAAATCATAATACAATAACTACAAGGAAGCGCAGCCGGAAGTGGCTTCTCGCATGCGCGTGAATTTATCGAATCAGAAGGCTATAACTAGACATCGGATTTTATGTACTTTTTTAAATGAAGGTTGATTGAGGTGAAAATTTGGATTTATACTAATTAAATAACCCACTTTCCATTGGAAACTGCATATTCAATATATGCAAATTTACATATGTAAAATATGTAAACAAATATGCACTAAATATGTAAAATATGTAATAAATATGTAAAATATGTAAATGTATAAAAAATGTATAAAAATTGAGAAATTTGCAAAAATCCCATTCTTGAGCTTAGATTATTGTTAAAAATATAAAGATGGCATATATAGACGGTTAAATGGGAGTTGTAGACCGAGCAAATGAAAGGTGTGCCTTGAAAGTTTTAAAATATGGGAAAAAGTCTAAATTGTTCATTAATTTCAGATTTTTATGAAGATTTTATGGACGGCTAAGTACACGGATAAATAAAGAAGATGTGTAGATTATCATAAAGAAGGGTAAACCGGCGGGTAAATAGGAGGAGTAGATCAAATGGTCAAGGAAATCGCGAAATTTGCTAAATTTTCTAACGACCTAAGATAACTATGAAGGTTGGATAGATGGCAATTGAAGACGCGTGGATGCTGAGAATATACCTCTCCCGCACAACAACATTGTAAACTTCGAACGAAAATTTTATTTTTCAAAAATGTTTTTATTATAATTGTTGTAGCAGTATACAATTAAGCATTTTTCTAAATTTTCCATTGTAAAACGTGCTATTGCTTGATAATTGACCTTATCCAATGCTTTAGTTGAAACTAAAAAGGTTTTTGAACGACCATTTTCAGTTAAGTTCCCAACAATTAGATTGGCCACAAATCTGCCCGATTTGTCAGTGGTTTCGTCGACCGAGAGCCATATTTTATCGTCACCCAAAGCCTTACGAATACTATCCATTTTTTATACCCTTGCAAAGGGTATTATAATTTTGCCCAGAAGTTTGCAACGCATAGAAATATTCATTTCCGACCCCATAAACTATATATATTCTTGATCAGGGCGACGAGCTGAGTCGATTGAGCTTTGTCCGTCCGTCTGTCTGTCTGTCTGTCTGTCCGTCTGTCTGTCCGTCTGTCTGTCCGTCTGTCTGTCCGTCTGTCCGTCTGTTTCTACGCAAACTAGTCTCTCAGTTTTAAAGCTATCGAGCTGAAATTTTGCACAGAGTCTTCTTTTTACTGCACGCTGATAATATGTCGGAACCGACCGGATCGGATGACTATATCTTATAGCTGCCATAGGAACCATCGGTAAAAAAATGGGTTATAGTGAGAAAAACTTTTTTGTTCTTATTGTTAGCGTTCCCAAACACGGTCATTATTAATATTAAAAGCTTTCAAACAGATTTGCAAACTTTGGTCAAAATCGGATGACTATATCTTATAGCTGCCATAGGACCGATCGGTCGGAAAATGGGTCTTACTGAGAAAAACTTTTTTGGTTTCTATGTTAGCGTCCTCAAACTCGTCCCTTATTAATATTATATGCTTTCAAACAGATTCGCAAACTTTTATCAAAATCGGAAGACTATATCTTATAGCTGCCATAGGACCGATCGGTCGGAAAATGGGTCTTACTGAAAAAAAATATTTGTTTTCAAGTAAATCGTTCTTAAGGTCGGTGATTATTAACACTAAACGCTTTCAAACTAATTTGAAAAATTTGGTCGAAATCAGATGACTATATCTGCAGGCTGCCATAGGACTTATCGGTCGGAAAATGAGTCTTAGTGAGAAAAACTTTTTTGTTTTCAATTTTATCGTTCTTAAACTTGGCGATTGTTAATTTGATATGTTTTCAAAAAGATTCGCGAAATTTGGTCGAAATCAAATGTTCATCTGACGGAAAATCGATTTAAGTTAAAAAAAGTTTTTGATTTTTATCCAAGCGTTCTTAAACTCTGTCATTTCAAAAACAGCTTTTGCAAGGGTATAAAAACTTCGGCACAGACGAAGTTAGCGTGGCCTTCTCGTTTTTTATAGCACTTGTCCAGATAGGATTTCCGTAATGTACTTTCTTCTGGTATTTGTTTCTTAATGTATTTTTTAAGAAAGCCATTAAATGTCTCATTATTTAAAGCATTGAAAGGTATGTTGGCTGCAATCAAGGCTTCGCAGAGTTCAATGTTGAATTCACCATTTTCATCGTCCTCCACTTCAACTGGCATCTGCCATCTTACAGCCAATTGTTTATGGCGCGCAGTTGCTAAGTGTTGCTCCAATTGCGACTTTTGATCGCAAGCAATCTGATTTAACAAATTAAAATATATTATATTTTCTTTTATTAATATGAATATTATTATTTTATGGATATATTGTACTCACTCGTTTTTTATTGCAAGTAAGACAGACAACTTTGTCTTCCTGTATTTCAAAACAGTTTGATTCCAATTCTTTTAGCCATTTTTGAATCAAACGTGTTTTTTTATCGCTTATTTTCGGCATTTTAATTAATTAAAAGTTGAATTGATGAAGTTGATTTACAAAGTGAAACGGACTTGCAACAAAATCAGAAAATGGTGAGCACAGAATCACAAAAAGAACAGATTAACCCTGGCCTACTAGGATAATAATGTATCTCAAATGTCATTTCATAAAAAAATAGGTTTTTACAAATTTTACATATTCTGCATATTTTTTTATGCAAATACGCAATTTATGCAAAATGGTTTTTAGCGGACTTAGATCGTTTTTCAATAAAAATAAGATGTGTGCAATCAGAACTTAAGTCGGACATGCGGTTCAAAATATGCAAATATGTAAAATCCGATGTCAAGCTATAACACACACAAAAACCAGGGCCACTTAGTAGTTACTTACACTTTTTGATAGCTTTCGATAGAAGTTACGTACTAGATCAGGATCGATACATCAGACTAAAACTTTAAGTTATCGAGCCGAGGCCGACTGAGAAAATTGAAGCTGCGCAGTGCGCTTCCTTGTAGTTATTGTATTATGTAGTTGAATGGTGAAAATCAAGCAGTAACAAATGGGAAGTCAACGTGCTCTCAGATGTTCATATCCAACGATACTCCTCATGCATGGTGAATTTCTGATGATACTACCTTTTAATTTTAATTATATATTTATGTGCTAAGCGGGGTTTGCTGAATACTTTCCACAATGAACAATGTAATCTTAAGCCCCCTTTACCCAACTAGATCACAAATAAGCAAAAATAAAGAAATTCTAAAATTCTATTTTAATTGGTTAAAACTTTGTCCAACCAAAAATCTTGAACCTAAAATTTTCAACCCTTAACCATTGGTAAATTTTGGTTCGAAACCTGCACTGAACCATAACAACAATAATTTTGCTTTCCAGCTTTATTTTGAATAAGACTGAGTCTTTCGCTTGGCTCGCGGATCATTTCTTCTACCTCACTGACATTTGGTCCTGTTGGTCGCATTTTCTCTTAATGGTTGATCTTTGGCAAGATCATACAAAAAATCTTCTCTTCAATACACAAAACTTTTTAAATTTCGCTCGATCCTTTTGGAGACCCCTTGGCCTTCAACACATAGACAACAATTCGACAAGCTTTGACTCTTAATGAGAGCCAAAATTGCAGCTCTAGAACAGAGTCCCCCAGCCATAGCCCCTGAGGGACGAACATACTCGCCAATTCACACCGAATGCTTGCCGAAGTCATGCATCACTGTGTGTTTAAGAGAGACTCAGTCACATTTTCGCGCTCTCTGCTTGGGGAACACTGCTCTAGAATATAACCACCCAAAAAACAGTTTTCTGGTACAATTTTGAATTTATTTTCCTTCATATTTATTCAATGAACTTAAAAATATTTTTTTTTTAGAAGACTATCCAAACTAAGCAAACGTAAAAAAAACTAAAGGCTCTCTGTGACTGTTTTGCCTGTGTGGTGGTTTTGTTAGTTTTGTTAGAAGTTTCGCAGAAAATTACTTAGATATATGTACAGTAAGTAACGAATTACCAAAAACTGAATGTTAAAACTAAATCAAACTTTGCCAAAAAATGTTGTTTTTAACAAAACGAATCAATTGAAAATCTTTGAACTTTAGCAAAAAGAATGTTTTTTCAATTTAAATTCTGGCCATGTAGCTATATATACAGGGCAATGCAATATGCATGGCCTAGGGATTAACTGGATCGCCTACAGACTAACCTATGTATTTGTTATTGTATGTCATCGTCATTATCAATAGAATTTAACAACTCATTGAGTTTATTGCAGCAGCATTGGGTATATACGTGTATATACACAGAATTGCTTGTATATCAAGTGTCCAGCACTAGCTAGTGATTGTATGGGTTACTACTACTGCATGACTTCACGAAATCGTTTCTGTCGCTCCAAGCTTTCCACCTCGGCCCAACAGTTGCGCATGTTGCGGAAGAGCTATGAAACATAAGGAAAGAGAAAATTACATAAATTTTATAAAACAAAAATTTCTTCTATACGTGCCTCATCAATCCAATTGTGTTCAGCCAACAGATCATTCAGTATTTCTGTGGAAGTTTTACCCGGAAACTGTTGCTGCTGTTCGGTGACACGTTGAGAACAACTGATAAATAGATTATATTTCTCATGTGCAATTTTATGGAAGAGATCAGCACGGGCGGCACAAATGCGACACAGTACAATGTCCTGAAAGAGGAAAAGCAAAGTGTTTAATAAAAGAGACTCTGTGAAAGGTAATCGTTTAACCCACCTTTTCATAGACTATGCGGGGATCAACGGGTATAGTTTGCATGGTATTGGGATTATAGGGTTCACCGAATAGCAGAAAACGTACAGATATGCCTGGCTGATGACAACCGGCACAATTCTTTTGTGTTAAATTATTTTGTTCCCATTCGGAAAATACATGACACTTGGGCCAGGTCTCAATTGATGAGATAGTGCTGCGTGTCCAAGGTGTAATGGCCAAAAGCTTGCGTTTGCAATTCTCCATAATGGTGTCCACCACACGCACACTGCCCAGAAAGTAGTCATCTAAGGTAGAAAAAACAGACAGAAGTTAGCAAAGATTTAGTTAAAAAAAGTACAATTAAAAACACACACCTTTTTCACGGGTGATCTCTGAGAAGAAGCTGGGATCGAGGGCCTGTGAGATCATAGTTTGTATATAGATCTCAAAGTTATCCCTATATGACAGATAATCCTCCATTATTTTCTCAATAAACTGTTCGGTATCATCGGCCAACAATTCGGACCGCATAAACTCCACAATCGTTTCCGTATGGGAATGTAGCTGTATGCGCACAGGTGCTTTGAGGTAGAGTTTTTTCGTTTCGAGATTCCATGAGGCGTACTGCAGCAGATCAAAAATAAGTTTAAAGTTGGATAAATAGGATCAGAATTGAACTTACCTTTGACATATTTCTATAAAAAGTTTTACCATTCTGGCGGAAGGGTTCATACTTTTGTAATATACACTTTGAGTCCACCTGCCAGATGGTGGGCCAATCATTAACCAAATCCGAACGTAAGACTATAAAATCACCCGTCTGGAAAATGTAATCAATTAGTCTAAGCTTTTGGATTTTTATTTTTCCCATCCAAGAACTTACTTTAAAATTTTCAGCCGAAGTTGCTGACCCCGTTGAGGCACTGGCATAGCCCACATCCGTCACACCAGCTAAATCCTGTTGTGGATTATAGCCATCGCTAGCAGTTTGCAGTTGTGGAACTTGCTGCTGTTGCTGCTGCTGCTGCTGTTGAGCTGTCTGCAGTTGCTGCAACTGCTGATGATGTTGCTGCTGCATTTGTGCGGGTTGATCATAGGTATTCTTACGTGGCGTACCCTTGGTGCGACGTGCAGCTTTACGTTTACTAAAGCCCTTGCCGTCATCACTCTGCGTGAGTGTGAATAGATTTGGGAAATAACAAAAAAGTCACCAATAAAAATCATAAACAACTTACATCTTCTTCTTGGGGCGTCCACACAGGATCCGTATCCGAATCAGTAAACTCTTCGGGCTCGGCAATGGTGCCGCCTTCTGTAGCTGTGCCGGAAGTTAAAAGCAGAGCATGCATACTGCTCTGTTTAGCCTTGCGGGAGCATTGCTCGCGACGTGGCGGAATATTTAAGGGGTCTGTGGCTAAGAGAGGAGATCACATAAGAGTAGTTAGAGAAATCGAGCAGCTGGAACAACAATAAGCACACACAGAACACATATATGTAGAACAAAACGGAACTAAAGATGGGACACGGCAGAATCTCAAAATGGAGCTAATATTCAATAGTGACCTCGGAAGGCGCCTAAGCTAAAGCTCTGGGTTGACATGATCATAATTAAAAGTGGCTATACTCGAGCTGCAATGTTTTAAAAAGGGAAAATCTTTGGCTAAAGTGGACACTAATCCATTATGACTACCTTTTACGTTTTCAGTTAGGAATCTCTTTGACCATTAAGTATGGTTCACTTGCATGGTCCTAAAATTTTACCTACTAAACCACAAAAAGTAACATTTGAAGACAAATAATGAAAGCCTCTTAACTATTTGACCCTGGAGGATATAATTAGCTCTTAACAAGTTTTGACTGGTCTAGAACAGCGTTTGTCAAGAAGAGCGAGACCAAAAAGTGTGAGTGAATTGGCGACCGCTGGCCAGCGACTGAAAACTGCAATGGCATGGATTCGCCTGGTGTCGGTGTGAGTAGCGAAATGTGTTCGGTCCAGGCGTGACAATCTCGCTGGTCTAGAATATAAAATTGTATTTAAGGCTGCAAACTTTTAAAAGTCTTAAGTACTGCGGACCGATTTTGCTTCAACCCTTGTTTTATCATAGACTAGAATATCTAGACTGCAGAATTCCTCTGTTGACACTACTTCTGTCAGAAATTAGTCAGCCGTTTGCTCTCATTTACGCTCTCTGGATACATTTGGTCAGCTGTTCTCTAAATGTTAAAATTTGCGTAAATTTGTGTCATTGTGAACGGCCGCCATATTGGAAAATGCGAATTGGTCTGTATCTCTGAAACTATTGCTTTTAGACCAAAGTTTTTATAGACAATGTTTTAGATAATATAGTTTTCAGGTTATGTACGATTAAAAATTTATTTTTCACTTTTTTTCAGGGTTCGAAAATAACACACAAAGTAAATAACATCGAGTTCTAAACAATGTAAAAAACAGTAAGCATTGTTTTTTTCATTGTTTGTTAAGAAATGTTCAAAATGTTTTTTTGCAAAATTCGTGATATGTTTGGAAAGATTGGCATAAGCGGCCTGTTTACCCATCGACAATTGTCAACTATTAAAGGTTGATGATAACCTAAACTTATTCAGCCATGCTCCCATTTTCGCTTACGCGAAAATTTGTTCCAAAAATCTGGCTTAAATTGCAAAAGTTTTGCGAAAGTGAAGATTCGGAAGGGAAGTTCAATTTGTAGTTACAGTGTTAAAAATGTTATTGCTCTCGTGTGTCGAAATGTAAAATGTTCAAAATGTAAAGTAACATGTATTTTAATTGTGTTAACAATGTATGTGTTTAAAACAGCAATGATTTTGAACTGTTCAAAATGCCTAGTGTTATTTATCAGTGTTCGTTATTCTGACAAAAAAAACACTGTTATAGCCTATTTCCACCAAAGAAATGAAGCTTCATTTCTTGAAATGACAAGAAATGAAGAAAATGATATCATTTCTTCCATACAAATTGTTGTTGCATTTTGCCCTTCATTTCCTTCATTTCTCAAAAATGATGGCATTCCCCACGAAGGAATTTGGTATTTTTTTAAAAAGTACTCGCTACTCTCTGGCACTACTCGTTACTCTCTGGAAATAGAAAGTGTCATCACCAATAAACTATTGATTTGAATTTAAAAATAAGGCGCAATTTTGTTTATAATATAATTTAGTCAAAATAAGTTGTGTATTTAGCTTTCTGCTGATTATTCAGGGCGTTAACAATGCGTTCGCCCATGGTAATTGCTTTCCTGCCGGGTATGTCTTTTTTTGGGTAAATATTGCAAAAACTCCCCGTGAGTTTGAAAGTAGCGCCTGTTGTTTAAATCAAACCATTCAGCTGTTTTTGTCAACGTGGCATTGCGAATATCAAAATGATGAAGATTTGTCAATGGAAACAGCATCATTTTTAGAAATGAAAATGATAAGAAATGAAGCCAGTGGAAATAGGCTATTAAAAACATGTTTAAACTTTAAACACACATGTTATCTACTTCTACTCTACATATAAAACAGTTTCTCCTGATTCACTGATGGGCAATCAACGCAGAGCGCAAACGGTAAGAGATAGAAGGCTGAAATTTAGACAGGAGTTTCCATTAGCGGTGAAAGTGCGTACTAAGACGGGGTTTTGGAAAATTCCAACCGGGAAAGTCGGAAAAGCGTCGGAAAAGTTTGTATTGGGAAATTTTTTTTTTTCATCCGATTGACTTGAAATTTGGTTTGTAAGCATAATACGCGAAATAATTTGACACGTGTTTTCCCGATTTTGGAAAATCCGCCCAGGAGGAAAATGGCCCGAAAATTCAGCATGCAAAAAACTATTTTTCATCCGATTGAGTTGAAACTCGGTTTGTAAGGATAGACTACGAAATAATTTGAAATGTGACTTTCCAATGTCGGAAAAGCCGTGAAAATTCCCGGAAAAGTTCTGTATGCAAAAAACTATTTTCATCCGATTGGCTTGAAACTCGGTTTGTAAGGATAGAAAACGAAATAATTTGAAATGTTATATTCCAGTGTCGGAAAATCCGCCCCTCAGGCGTGAAAATTCCCGGAAAGTTCTGTAGGCAAATAATTATTTTTCATCCGATTGGCTTGAAACTCGGTTTGTAAGGATAGAAACGAAATAAAGTGAAATGGGGCGGTAACAATAACGGTAACGGTGGGTGGGAAGTGAGTGGGAAGTGGGTAGGATGTGGGTATGAATTGTAAGTAGTAAGACGTTGAATTCAAGCCGATGTATGTAAGATTCGCATTGTGGGCTCTACGGGGGACACAAATTAATAAGGCTATACTGATGGCGGAGCAGCGAAGCACGACGGGTACTATGCTAGTTTATATATAAATAACATTTTCTTTTTTCTTTTTTTCGGTAAGAGCTACGCCCAATTATTAAATTAAATATCATACAATTTGCAACCACTTTGATATATAACATTTAGCTGTGCGACAAAGCGTTACAAAACTATTGCTTCTCAAACTTTGAAGCACCCCGTTATTATTAAGCTTTCCCTTTACATTATATCCAAAAACACTTATATAGCTTGTTGCAGAGCTGTCATAATCACGGAATCAAACCGAATCAATTTTCGGTTCCGGTTCCGGTTCTGGTACGTACCGAAACTTATGTTTCGATAAAAGGTTCTGATTTGGTTCTAACATTATTTCGGTATTCGGTTTCGTATTGGTACCTTGATTTTTATTTCGGTATACCGGTACGTAACGGTATGAACCGTTTTAATTTAAGGGTAAGCAATATAGACACACACAAATACGGATGTATTCGATTTACATCAATTTTCAATTGCATTCGTAGCTTGTTTTCATAAAATATTTTCAAGTTTGTATTTAGTACATGATTAAAATTATAGTGAGCTTACGCTAACTTTGTTAGTTGGAACAGTAGGAAGATCTTTTGATAGCTCCCACAATTCCGAAAACTTTGTCGACTTTTATATTTGTTATCGATTTAAGCTCAGAAAACCTTGTTTAATACTGAACTATTTGTATTATGCCCGTTCTTTTCATATAAATACATATCGTTCAGTTACTTTAAGACTGTCACGACTTTTGAGTTAATGATGCAGAAATATTCGCCATATTGTGTTCAATATGGTGTACAATTATTCTCTGGAAATATGTTCTTTCTTTTTACAGGTTCATTTTCATGAGCCAACAAGAGCGACACATCTGAGTTGTCCTACAGACGATATCGTTACAGATCCTTCGGCTTGCTGTTCAGACGTTATATTTTCGAATGGGATTGAATATAAACAAAAAGATGTTTTTTTCATGGAGAATACAAAATCGATTATTTTGAGGTATGATAATGTTGCTGCAAGTGCGAGAAATATGACTCGACTTCGTTGCCACTTTCAGATAAAGTATCTGAGCTAATTTCCACACTTAGTTGGTTGGACTTGAACAGACAATATCCACCAAAATAGTTTCCCAGGTAATTTTGTGGTATTAAATTGTATGTCCGATAAAATGCCAGGATAACTTTCTCAAAATTAAGTGCTAGTTGTTACGCTCAGAACCGAAACTGTACCTGTACAATGTTAAGGTTCTTTTCGGTGCCAGGAATAGCGGTTTTTGAATACCGGTATACAAAAAATTAAAAATATGGGTTCCAGTTCCGGTTCTGGTTCTGAGTTTTAATCGGTTCTTTTCGGTATACGGTTCCGGTTTGATTCCCTGGTCATAATAATTAAATGTGTTATATTAAGCTGAGCTTTTTGTGAAATTCTGCTAAAAATTTAAAATTCTGGAAATTGTGAATCCTACGCCAGGGCATACCGAGCACACACTATAATCTGCGCTACCTTAGAAAAACAATTGTTGGATAACCTCGAGGGTGAAATATCAGAGCACTGGATGATCTTGTAAAAGGCGCCAATATTTCCTCCATGTTGGCTTCAGCACATCAAAATTAAGTTTTTCAAAAATTGCATCGCTTTTTAAATGATGAATGAATCGACTGCGAAGCTAACAAACTTTTCATTTGTTATTTGATTTATTGCACAGCTTGGGACGAGCAAAGGGGCGATTCAAAATTTGAGAAGCTATAGTTTTGTAATTAAGTTGTTGCAAATTTTATGCCAAAAAGCCTACTGAAGAGTCGTTGGGGATAACGATGAAACAGTTCTGTATAGGCAACCAGCTCTTTTTGGTGGTACAATGCATAAGTTGTTTACAAGTTGTGAACAAACGCAACTTTTTCGGACCTAGAGCCAGCCAACTCACACTAATTAAACATTAGAAAGGTCGCCAAATAAATTACAAAACTCTTTAATTTATATTAGACAGTTCGACAAAATCCAACTTTTTTTTAAAAACCCGGCATGAGACCCTTAAATAATGAAGTGAGTTTTTTGTATGGCATTCCCCATGGACCCTGTCCACATTTGCTGAGTTTTTCAGATTTTTATCTTAAACCCTTAAAAACTAAGTTAAAATTGTTGTCGTTGTGTGTTGCAGGTACAAAAGTAACCATAAAGCGCGAACCGAGGCTTTATTTGGAAAACTGGGTATGAGGTGATGCTTACGGAGGTCCCTTTTATCATAACTTAACGGTCTCATGCCGGGGTTTTTTTTTAGTGTTGTACTGTGTTATGAGACAATTGTGCGTAGCTCTCACCGAAAACAACAAAAATGAGGAAAAAAGAGAAAAATACATTTTGGATCGTACATAATCTGAAAATTATTGCTCGCACTAATTTGTAAATTTGTAAGGACCAAAAAGAAAGGTAATGACAGGTGGACAGCAAAAATAACGGAAAGGGTAAACATTTTTTTTTGTCAGTTGCTTTCGATCGCGCGCTCTAATTGTTGTAGATTTCTATTGCGTTGTAGGTTTAGTTAAAGAACGAACCGGGTAGCGAGGGCTATGAGGCTGCCCACCGCTGCTCTATAACCTTGTCTTAGACAATTTTTCTCCAAAGTCAATCGTTTCCAAGATACAGAGCAATTTGCGTTTTCCAATTTGGCGGCCGTTCCCAATGACTCAGGGTGACACAAATTTGAACTTAAGCCTCTTAGACAGTTCCCTACCGCATATCAAAAATCTGCCTGGTCAATATTTCATGCATAAATATGTCCCTTTTTTTACCTAATTTGACTGGACTAAACAAAATAAAATCCCTATTTTAAAGTGTCAAGAAAGTGGTTTGATCCAAGTGTCAAAACTCATATATTCTAAGTACAAGAGCTCAAATGGCAAATAAATGATCGATTCTAGACAAGTTTGTCACTCTGAACCGGAATCTGAATCTAAAAACTCCACTTCACAACCTCAAAATGCAGAAAATGGTTAATTTTACACCTTTTTGGTACATTCGAAACTCATAGAAATCAAATTTTATTGAAAATTATTTTTTTTTCTTTCCTAGTGTGATAAAAGTTACCCCACGTAAACTGTGAACTTAAATATCTGCTTGAAAAGTGACAACTGAGTGCATCAGAAGCTAATAAATGTTTTCAATTTGTATATTTCAGGACTATAATCGACAACTCTTACATAATGACTATAAAAAGTAACTACACAACAGCTGATGGAAAAAAATCTGTTTTAAAAGTGACCAAGGAACTCCTTCCAAAGTTCTTTCAAATCATTGAGAATAGAATTAGGATTAGCAGGACTAGAAAACGTGACCACTTTGACCTTTCCAGGCTACATTAACTGAAAAATGTTTAATTTCAGTTTTTGTTTGTCTATCCAAATTCTAACTTCAGTAATACTGGCCACATATTACCAATTTAGTCAGCACTGAGACCCTGGATGACATAGTTATGCCTATAAAAGTATTTTCAACTGTTGCAAAATAAACACCTAATTCGCAACTTTAGGCCCTCCAGTCTAATTAATTTGTAGTTGCGAGATCGATCATGTATCATCATCCTCCATGGTCACTTTCTATGTTATGCCGCTAATCCGTGCCCCATCTGTAGGTGGACCAACAACAACAACAACAGTAATCCCGCCACCGCAACTGGACCAGCACCTGCACCAGCTCCAAAGTAATAAAAATACACGGTTTATTTCAGTTTTTTTTTTTTTGAAAATTAATAATATTTGTTCTCTTTTTCTTCTCTTTCTCCATCTTTCACTCTTTTTTCGTTTATGATTTCATCTCAAAAATACTTTAAACTTTTGCTTTACTTCTGTTTTTTGTATTTTTTGTTTTAGTTTTTTTTTTCTTTTTTTTTTTTGTTAACAATTTAAAAGTTTACATATGCACAGCGTCCAAGCCCGGTCCAGGTCCAGGTCCGTCCTTCCGTCTGTTTGTCTGGTGGGTCGGTCTTGGGTCATTTTGGGGGGTCGTTAGGTGCAATGCGTTTCAGTGCTGCCATGGCCACAGCAGATTAATAAAATGATGAGGATTGGGCGGCGCTGCCGGCGTGGCGGGCGTGTGATTGTTGTTGTTGTTGTTGTTGTGGTAGCTGTTGCTTGGCGCGGTACTGGTGGAGTGCTTATTCGTACTATGCTGTTGGTCAAGTGTCAACATACCTTGACCGCCCAGTTGAGCGCAATGTTGCTGCACAAAATGCTGCGCTTGTATGGCTTGTTGCTGCTGCTGCTGCTGCTGTTGCTGCTGCTGCTGCTGGGCGTATGGCCGGAAGGAAGATGAGGTCTGTCCATCCGCGGACTGTACGACAGAGGAAGGCGTTGATTCGGCAGCCGCCGCCGCTGCCACCATTTGAGCGTGCGGCCGCTTTTTGGGCAGTATTTGAGTTTGTGAGAGTATTTTAATGCGATGCCCATCATCGCCCACCAGACCTGCCAGGCCATCGACCACAGATGCCGCTGCAGCTGCTGCCGCCGCCGCCGCCTGGTTATCACCGCCAGCACCACCGGCTGCTGCAGCCGCCGCCGCCGCCGCTGCTGTTGCTGCTGCTGCTGGCTGGGAAGTAGAAGCCTCTTCTCCACCCACACCAGCCGCACCCGCCTTGCCTTTGCGTTTATAGGGAGCCCTGGGATAGTTCAGCTTACGCGAGGGCTTCACCACAGGCGGCGGGTCATCATCTCGTTCACCTTGTAAAAATTTTAAATAGCTGTCCATAAATTGCGTCTTCTTCTCGCCTATGGAAGTGCCCACGCTCACGGGCTTTGGTGCAGCCGGCGTGGGTTGGGGGGTAGAGGGCGTCAGACCATGACCGTTTTGGGGAGGACAGGGCGCCGGCGCCGGTGGCTCTGGTGAGGGCGTCTTATTGGGATTACGTATGCCAAAGTTTGTGTTGTTGGTGGAGGAGTTGGTGCCACGTCCATTGCTGGCCAATGAATTAGCATAGCCCTGTTTGGGCACACTACTGGCATCCGCCAAAAAGTCCAGCTCTTCCTCTATGTTGGGCACGATGACTTTATCCGCGGCCGCAGCTGCTGCTGCCGCTGCTGCTTCCTCCTCCTGCTGGGCAGCCTCTGATTTATCCTGTTGCTGCTGTTGTTGTTGCTGTTGCTGCTGCTGTTGTTGCTGCTGTTGTTGAGTGTATGCAGCCTGTTGCTGCTGCTGTTGCGTATAGGCAGCCTGCTGCTGCTGTTGTTGTTGCTGCTGTTGCTGCTGCTGTTGTTGCTGCTGCTGCTGCTGTTGCTGCTGCATGCAAGCCGTGTACTGGGAGGCAATGGGCTGTGGAAAGGCTGGATAGTATTGGGCCAGCTGTGTGAGATGGGATTGCGCCTGCGATGATTGCAAATGTGCCGGCTGGGGCAAGTGTTGCTGCTGCTGCTGTTGTTGCTGCTGCTGCTGGTGCTGTTGCTGCTGGCTCTGCTGCGGATATGTGGGTATATTAATGGTGGCCGCTGGCGAGACAGATGCCGCATTGTTTTCCGTTTTAAGCGGAACATTCCATTTGCTATTAAAATCGTAGTACGTATTCTGTTGCTGTTGTTGCTGTTGATTGTGTTGCTGCTGTTGCTGCTGCTGTTGTTGTTGCTGCTGGAGTTGATGATGCTGCGGCTCTTGGGGACTGCGCACTGCGCCATAATCACTGCTGCTGGGTATAAGCGTTTTCTTGGGCTGACGCTTGCGCGGCGTCTTCGCTGGCTTCGGTGGTGGTTTGACCTCCTCCTGCAAAGGAGCAAATAGAGAAGAGCAATTAATTGATTGTTGGTTATTGCTGTGGCTGCTGTTTATCTGGGGATGGGGTTAGGGACACCGACTCGTTTGTACTTTACTTTTTCAACTCTAACGGGACACACACATACAAACACACACATGAGGCGTTCTCTCAACGTCACGTCACAGTTTCAAATTGGCCACAAGGCATCTTTTAACAATCAAAGACAGAAACAGAAAGAAATAAAGAAGTGTGTTAAGAAAAAAAAAAGCATTCACCAAATCAATCTAGACAAATGAACCCACACAGAAAAGAGATGTACAATTTAAAAGGATTTAGGGTTAAAAAAAGGATATGCATGCTAATTACTAGACAGACTAGACAGATTTTGCATAGATTTAGATAGATTATAGTCCTAAAATGCTAGGGTGAATGTGTTTTTAAAAGAACTTTTCGTAATATGTGCGACAGAGCACATATCAATGCATCTTAAAACAAGTAAAACAGTGCACCAAGCCGCGACTTTAATATATTCTGTACTAGGGAAGTCGAAAATATTATCGATATATCGAAATATCGATATTTTTGTCCAAAATTACAAATATCATTATGGAATATTTTTTGGTGATATTTTTCGCTGATACTTTTGTTTAACTGTTCGGTCACACTGTGTTGCGAATAACTGTTTCTTGTGCTCTGGACATGTAAAGCAAAATGTTAAAAAGTTATTTTATTAAAGTTGATCCACAGAAATCGCAGTGCAAACTGTGCAATAAAGTTGTAAAGACCAATGGTAACTCAACAAATATAGCGCACTTAAAAGCACAGCACAGAAATGCTAGGCTGAAATGCAGCCCATCCTTTAAAACGGCCAAAAGACCTCAAATTTGATGTCGCTCTGATGTCGCACACTTGAATTGGATGGCAGAAGAACATGCTTGCAGCATGACGACTATCGGCAGGAGCCGAAGTCAGTCGTGTTTTTACGAAAACGCGAGCCGAACTCACGATTGTGAGAATCGTTGAACACTGAGTTGCAAGTAAATCGGTGCCTGCTCACCGAAATGACAGGGAAAAATTTTACAGACTCGCTGAAGCAAGGCATCCACCAAGGCATCCACCATTTGTCAAACAAGAATTCATTTGCCCACTAACCAGGCGAACATTTCTCACGAACATCATTTGCTTAAAAATCTGAACGAGTAAACATAAAAATATGGCAGCGAAAACTAACACAATCATGGCCTTGATGGCGATACAAATTAGCTTAAAGCATTATTTCATCTTTTTGGGGGCATTCAATAAATTCCAGCCACAATTCGTTGCTCATTTGGGCACGTGTTCACTCTACAAATATTTTTGACAAATGATGTTCGTGCACTTGTTCCCATCCATTGACGAACATGTTCGCACGAACACACGCAAGATAGAAACGTTTCTATTCTCTGCAACACAAAACTCTGTCACGAACACGTCCACTAACGACGAACATTTCGTCGAGCTCAAGTAATTCGTGTGTGGATGCCCTGCTTAAATCTTTCAAGAGAACACTTGATTTTGATTTTCTCGTGTTTTCTGTTTCATATTTCTCGATGAGAGAAACAGACGGAGCTGTCAAACTATAACAGTTTGATGGGTATAATTTCGTTCAGCTGTCAGCAGCTGAGCATAATGCCTATATCAGCGTTGGTCAACGAAAGCGAGGCCAAAAAGTGAGGGTGTATTAGTGTGTAAAAAAAAAGCGCCGTGAATTTGCTTCGAGCTGACAGCATCAAAGGCTAGTCAGCGACTGAAAGCCTTTTTGTTCTTTTCTCCTCAGCTTCGGCATGCGTTCGTTTCGTATACGTGTAAATAGCGAAATGTCTTCGCCCCCCAGGGAGCTCTTGTGACCATCGTTGGCCTACGTACGTTGGACGCATACATACTTGCAGTCATACATGCACAAAAGACACTTTCTGCCAAGCAAAGTGAAAAAAAAAATCTTGATGATTGAGCGAAGAGCACGTTGAGAAAATTTAGTGGGAACCGACACGATAGATAGTGGTAAATAACCGGCCGAGTCAAGATGCTAGACCAACCCTGTAATACCGCTGCACCGGTGCTGGTTTTAACGAATAACGACGACTGGTAATGCAGCGTCGTACCGACCGGTACGTTTTGCGGACATTCCCATCCAAAATTCGTTAGGCAAATAATATTGCTGGGGGTTAGGCTGGTGGCTGTCGCTAACGAGTGTTGCCGGATTCGCTAGAACCAGCACCGGTGCAGCGGTACTACAGGGAATAGACAATCGTCGGACTGAGTACGGGGATCATTCTCTAACATGGTTACGAATGGTGAATATTTGCTTTGATTTTTTTTTTATCAATTTGAATGCGTATTAGTGTGAATGTGGAGTGAAAGGGGGTCTATTTTTCTACAGCCACGACAGTACTTTTCAACTGAACGGACTTTTTCAACTATTTACTATCTGACCTATAGGAAATTGGCACGATTTTTACAAATTTATTGTTCATGTTTCTGGGAAGGATTAGCCCTGGCAAAAGAACCCCAACTCAAATACGGCGAGCTCCAGCCGGGCTAACTCAATAAAGCCGAAGTGTTCGAGAGTAACTGTAAGCATAGAATAACAAACGTATGAGGCCAGTTGCATACGCGACGAAAATTTCTAAATAAACGGCAGCTGCATGTGGGTTTCATTGAAGAGAGCGGGTTCCACTGACAGGACCCGCCATACAAATTTTTTTTTTGTATGAGATGTCCGATCGTTTCATTGTATAATCTTTGCTGTAAGTAAAAAGGGAACACTTTTTGTGAGCTCTGGTTTTCCTTATAACTATCGACTATCGTTCATCCGATCTTTACCACGAAACATCTGTCTACAAAAATTGAAAATAAACTTGATCTGCTGCAAGTATAAGAAGTATTTGTCTCATACATGTCAAACCTCTATCTCTTACCATATCTGAGATCTCTTCGTTCATGGGTCATGGGGTCGGAGATGATGATGTACCTTTGGGGCAGAGTATAAAAATCAGATGCGCTTCTGAATTGTCCTTTTGAGTCAGTCTTTTCTCGATTTATGGCAATTTCCTTAAAGCTCCGTTTCAACATAAATTTTGCATATACGGAAGTTCGCAGTTCGGTTTAATTATATTTTAGTATTTATTATAATTAATTACAGAGCATAGAAGAGCATATCTAGGCAATTAATGGACAATATGCGCATAATGTTATCGATAGGATGCCTATCGTTCGGTTACAGCCTTGATAGAAACACACTTGTTTGTCTCGCATACTGAGAAAACTTCAGGAAATTTTGACAATATTTCGTGGGAAATAGAAAAGTTAAGTCAAAAATGCAAAAAAGTTCTGGAATTAAACCCAAACTATTATTAAAAGTGCACACGAACGGAACAGTAACCTTTCGGGGTTCGAACACGTGAAACTTTTTAGGTTAATAACACTCGCTGAGAGTCGGAAACAACATGAACATGTCCCCGCGGACATGATGTTTGATTGAAAATCCAAGAATCGTTGTTAAAGTAGTTTATAGGGGTTTTTCAGGAGTTTTATTACAGAACCGAACCAAGTCACTATTTAGTATTTTTGAGCTCCAGTTTAGTTTCTAATTCGTGCAATATAAATGAATTTGCTTCAGTTAAGATTCGGTTCGGATATGCCAAAAATAACGCAGTCTACGATGTTACAGCACATATGTTTTACTATCGAAGCACGTTCTGCGAAACTGGATCAAATCAAATGGGGCATTGTTGGACGCAAGATCATTCTCCACGTAGAGATGTAATTTAATCAATTTTTTAACAAAATTCATCCAGATTTATACAAAACAAAGACAAAATGTGAAGTCAAGGCCTGCGCTCTCTATTTACATTACTTTGTGCGCGTATTGTTAGACAGAAAATTAGTAAAAGAAAATAGAAACCAAAAAGAAAAGAGTTAGGAAAGCAAGTAAACAAAACAAAAAAAAAAACAGGAAATAAACAAAAAATTAGGTAAGCAAAATTTGGAAATAAATACAAATGACATACAAACCTTGGGCACTATTTGAATCTGTGACGTTGCTGAGGCCAAGGAGGTCGATGGCGACATTAACATGTTGGCCACCACATGTTGCCGCCGGCCAGTTTGAGCCTGAGCCTCTAGATGTTCTCCTGCACTCTCGACCACACTGCCGCCCGCCTGATAGAAGGTCTGCTTTATCTCCAGACCGGCAGGTAAATTAAAAACCAAATTTTCGCCTACATCTGAGCCAGTTTCGACCGCCTCACTGGCATATTCTAGCTGTCGCTGCTCTTGCTTCACTTGCAATTGCAATACATTTTTGATATCCTCCTCCTGCTGACCCCGCTCCAGTTTGGGCCAGCAGTTGTTCTGCTGCTGCTGCTGCTGTTGTTGTTGTTGTTGTTGCTGTTGTTGGAGTTGCTGCTGTTGTTGCAGCGTACTTTGTATCACAGATGAATAGGCCACCGTGGTGGGTGCTGTGGAAGGCGTTCCTGGGGCAGCAGCAGACGTACCAGCGCCTGCCACATTCACCACCGTGCGCCGTTGTATTGTGGGCGACGATGATGAATTTGATGTCTTGTAGACAATCACCTGTTGCGTCGTATTGACCACATCAACGGCATGTAAATTCGTGATGGGCGAACCGTCCGCTGAGCTAAGCGCCGGACTCGCATACTGGACCGGATATGGGGCGGGGACAGAGGCGGCTGTTTGTGCATCCTTGCGTGAAATTTTTATCTTTTGTCCATCGATTGTGTAATAAGTATCTGTAGTGGTCTCACCAATCTCTGGCTGAAGTTGTTGTTGCTGCTGCTGTTGTTGTTGTTGCAATTGTGTCAAGTATATTAATTCGTTGTAGGCTTTAAGATGTGCCTTGGTCTGATGAGCGTTTTCTTGTTTGATCTGCAGTCGGGGTGGTTGGGGGGATTGTTTTGGTTTTGTTTCGAATTAAGCAGGATTTGAGTTTGCTAACTTAAACTAATTCCAAATGGATGAGATTAGAAACTTAATTGAAATGAAATGAAAATGAAATTAAATTTAAAACAAAGAAAAAATATCAGGACGAAGACGCTTCAAAAAGCAAGCACAACGGACTATAATGATGGTACGCGGGCTGTGAATTTTAGTTCAATTAGAGCTCTGACTAAGGCCAAGCTAACTTCGTCTATGCCGAAGTTTTTATAACCTTGGAAATGCTTATTTTGAAATATCAGAGTTTAAGAACCCTAACACTAAAACTTCCGACCTACCGTTATCAGATTTCGAGCAAATTTTGCGATTCTTTTTGAAAGCATATAAAATTAGTAATCAGCGAGTTTAAGGACGATAAAATGGAAAAAGAAAACTTTTTCTCGCTAAGATCCATTTTCCGACCGATCGGTCCTATGTCAGCTATAAGATATAGTCATCCAAATTCGACCAAATTTTGCGAATCTATTTGAAAGCAAATAAAATTAGTAATCAGCGAGTTTAAGGACGCTAACATTGAAAACAAAAATAAATTTCTTACTAAGACCCATTTTTTAAACGATCAGTTCTATGGCAACCATAAGATATAGGCACCCGATGTCGATCATCTTTTTCAAATTAGTTTGAAAGCGCTGAATATTAATAATCAACGTGCTTATGAACGATTTTCTTGAAGAGAAACAAGTTTTTCTCGCTAAGACCCATTTTCCGACCGATGGCAGCTATAAGATACAGTCATCCAACTTTGACCAAAATTTACAAATCTGTTTGAAAAAGCATATAAAGCATGTTTAAGGACGCTAACATTGAAAACAAAAAAGTTTTTCTCACTAAGACCCATTTTTCGACCGATGGTTTCTATGGCAGCTATAAGATATAGTCATCCGATCCGGTCGGTTCAGACATATTAGCAGAGTGCAGTAAAAAGAAAACTCTGTGCAAAATTTGAGCACGGTAGCTTTAAAACTGATAGACTAGTTTGCGTAGAAACAGACAGACGGACGAACAAAGCTCAATCGACTCAGCTCGTCGCCCTAATCAAGAATATATATAGTTTATGGTGTCGGAAATAATGAATATTTCAATGAGTTGCAAACTTCTGGGCAAAGTTATAATACCCTTTGCAAGGGTATAAAAATATCAGGACCAAGACGCTACAAAAAGAGCAACGGACTATATTTAAGGTAAGATGGCTGTGGATTTTAGTTAAAATAAAACTGTGATTGTAAGCTCAGTGTGCAAAAAATAACTCTCAACTTTGAAGAAATACATCCCCAAGGGTTAAAATGGTGAGCACTAGGCGAATCTTTATTTTTAGAAAAAAAAATTTGGCGGATCCAAAACTAACCAAAATTGTTCGAAAATTCGAGGATTTTGGGAGGTTTTGGTTCGACTGGTGTAACTTTCAACATCGTCCAGCCTCCAACCGGTGTTTAGCAGAACTTAAGGTTATGGTTCATATCCACCTAACATTTGCAAGATCATTTTAGCAATAATCACCTTGATGAGTCTTTTTCGAGCTCTTTTGATGATTCGAAGTAGAATAATTTCTTGGTCATAGAACTTTTTAGCGGGCTCTAGGTCTATAAGTTATGATTTTCATCATAACATTTCTAAAACAAGACACGCACAACGCCACAAAGGCGGCTGGTTGATCGTATAGCTATTTCACAAACTACCACAGTTTGATCATCAGCGATCTTTTGCAAAACTTCAATGAGTTTGCAGACACTAACTCATGCCAGAACTGCTAAGATCGCTTGGGAATCCCAAGTCAGACTTGTAGCAAAGATTCCGAACGCTAAGTCATAGAAGCTTTGTATGTGTGTGCGTGACCCGTATCGGCCCTTCTGTTTTTAGTGGGGGAAATTCTCTCCCCGCAGTTAACACAGGCGCCAATTGTTTTTCCTTGTGGTTTTTTAAATGAAACTATATTTTGTTTAGTTTCTAATTGGGCAACTTAAAGAAGACTTGAAAATGACTCTAGCTTATGCTCAAAATGTAATTTATTAAAATACGACTCGAAAAAGACTCGCAAAAGATTAAAAATATGACTCAAAAATGAGTCAAAACTGATTAAAAATACGGGTTATAAACGACTCTTCAAGAAGAGTTCCAGAATTTCATAAAATGCTGGCTGGGTAGCTTCTTCTGTTGCTAAAGAATTTTGTATATATTTTCGATGAATATGAATGGATTGATAAGTATTTCCTTCTCACCGACCTCTTCCACTGCTTCCAATTGTGCCTTTTTCAACTTGACTTTTGCTTCCAATTCTTTCTCAAACTCGTACTATGTATACCGAACTTAAATACACCTAGACCTCGCTATACGGCCGCTCTTTATACGACATTTCGCTATTTCGCGCCCCACAAAGAGAATAAACAGCGGGAAACCCGAAACGTTTTGGTAAAATAAGCAAAAACATTTGATGGAAATGTTAGTGACCAGCATAGTTCTTAATTGCTAAAACCAAAGTTAGTATGTCCCTCAGAAAATCCAAGGCGTTTTTAAGGGCTGGAAATCCGATAAGAAAGGCTGAATGACTACGATTCTTTGTCAGCAAAGCGATAGTGAATCTTCGATAAAACCATTTTGGTAAACAACAACATCAGAGAATCATGAAATAAATTAAAATCAACAAGAATGAAACATTCATGCTTAAAATCTAATGAGTCTGTAGTTAAATCTCTTCCAGCGGTTCGAGGAAAGATATTGAGTTTAGCAAACGATATTGATTTCGAAAATTTAGAAGAAACTGATTTGATGGACTTGCTCGATGCTGACAGAGAACGAGGAGCTGATCCAGTTAGTAACCGAACAAACAGTTGTTGAGGAGCCAGTCAACTACCCAGCGGGGCAGAGCTCAACGTGTTCTGCCGAACTCACTCTATTTCGTCAACCCAGCGTTGCTCTTTGTACGGTGATGCGTCGTGCCGCCTGTCAAATTGTAACATGGGCCGAACGAGTGTCGAACGAGTGTCGCTAAAGTCGGCCCATACGTGGTATTGGGTCGAACGAGCGTCGCTTAAGTCGCCCCATGCATGTCATTGGATCGAATGAGCGTCGCTTATGTTGCTTCTCTGCATGGCATTGCGTCGACCTAGCTTGCCTGGAGAGCCGTTAACGTATTGAGCGGGCATCGCCTTGAAAAATACGTCAGTCGAGCGTCAACGACAGTCACAAAATCGTCGACGGAATGTTGATACAGCCTGGGTCGGCCGTACTAGAGGGTTCTTCTATTTTCTAAATTTGTATTTGTATGCAGAACAAATGTGTAAGTGTAGCAGTGACTTGAGTCAGAGGAGTCTCCTGCATTTGGCTTAGTTGTTAGTTAATTTTAGTGTTCATACATATAATGGTCGGGACAACAAACTCGCAAAGTTGAAAACTTAATTGGCAAAAGTGATGGAGGCTCAAAACACGATTATGCAGAGTCAACCAAAAATTGAAAAATGACAAATTGATATTTTGGCCATCCTTAAAAAGCTGACGAAAAAGAACATGCCCCCTGATAGCGACGTATTTCCCATTTTTAGTCTGGACAATTTAAAGTGTTGTAAAAACATACATTTTATTTATCAAGGAATAACAAAATCATTTAAAATAAACTAATATAAAAACCACTGCATTACTACATCATTACCCACTCATATAGGCTGTAATACACGTGCATTACCAACCCATATACTTCTCTATCAATAGTACATTGCATCGTAAAACAAGTACATTACCCACCCGTATACTTTTCCATCTTTAGTAAATTGAATCGTATTACAAGTGCTTTACGACTGAGTATACGATTCCTAAATTGTGTGTTCAATTGTAAACGGACTGCGAACATTCTGCATTACAATTTAAAAAAAATATACGCATTCGTAATGGGAATCCGATGGCAGTTCGGCTCTGGCATACTTGTTTCATTACTAGTAATGCAGGCTGTGCGCACCCCGTTTACAAAGCGGCCATGCATATGGCAAAATAAACCAAATTGTAAGCGATTATTTCCTTCATACTGAAGGCAAAGTAATCTAGAAGAAATGGATTTTGTAATGGCAATTTGCGCCGCTGGGTGACAGCAAAAACCTTAACAAATGCGCTCTCTTATTTCAAGAAGGGAATGAACATTTTTCTTCAAAATTATCCCTTCTTCTTCAAATTACGTCAGTCCAAAAAAACAACAGAAATTGACGACAGCAGCATATTATCAGATTAAGAAAGCTTACAGCGTTTTAGGCGTCTTAGGCGTTTTCAGAGATTGAGAAGCAGTCTTAACTGATGGGCTTAGCGGTAAACGAGGACAAGACAAAGTATTATACCTAGTATCTACGGACAAGAAGTCTACGCGTCTTGGAAAATTTGTAGAGGATTTTGTCTACCTCGGGACGATGATTACCGGCGACAACAACATCAGCCTGGAGATCCGAAGAAGAATTACTCTTGGAAACCGATGCTACTACGGGCTCAGTAGGGAGTTCAAGGGCAGAGCCTTTTCTCGAAGAACAAAAATAGCGCTTTACAAGTCGCTCTTCATCCCAGTCCTGCAATACGGCGCAGAAGCATGGACAATGACAGCAGCGGATGAGGAGGCGATTGGCGTTTTCGAGCGAAAAATCCTTCGGAGGATCTATGGACCTTTAAAAGTTGGCGATGGATACCGCATTCGAATGAATCACGAACTGTATGAGCTCTATAAGGACATCAGTCTAGTCAAGCGCACAAAGCAACAGCGGCTGCGCTGGTTAGGACATGTAATCCGGATGGATGAAGAAGATCCATTAAAAAAATCGTACAAAGCGAAGGCGGCTGAGTTTGGAGGACAAGACAGGAGGGGTCGCCCACCACTAAGATGGGATGATCAAATGCGGAAAGACATTTCCAACCTTGGTTTGAACAACTGGTGCCAGCTCGCACAATGCAGAAGCGAGTGGAGGGCATTCATTGCAGAGGCCATCGGGTCAATAAAGAAGATCTCTTTGTTTTTCTCTCTGTAACTATAGAAAATGTTAATTTGCTTATTTTTGATTAATTGGAACTGATCTAACTGAAGTTGTATGGATTTGTATGAAAAGAATTGATTTGTTATACTTTTTCGGAACGTATCTAGGCCGTTAAGCAAGGTATTGGTATATTCCCTAAAAAAAACTTCCCAGAAACTTACATAATTTCTCTTAAATGTGACTCAATTCATTTTTGAAAACGAACCCTTATGCAAACTGGAGTTCTTAAACCTCAAAAAACTCAAAACAAAACAGTACTGCGTGATTCTGTTCTGGATTCTGTTCTGCAACCTTGTTCAAGACATTGTCAGGCTTACTGAAGTCAGTTCGCATGATTCTGATATCAAAATTTCGAGACAAAGAAGAAGTAGATAACCTTAGAGGAAGCATGGGTTAACCACCATATTCTTAAGACGTAGGAACAGTCAAAACAATTTCCTTAAAAAGAAGAATTTGCTCCAAAGGTGTCAAAGGCCATTACAATCGCAAGTAAGTTAAGTTAGTATTTTGAACAGCATGTGAAATAATCCTCAAGTACAATCAATGTTTGCATAAAATCAATTGAAACAAAGCTCAAATATCCAAAATATTGACGCATCTTAAGAGCAAATACCACTTTTTTTTTTCAAAACAAATTCCTTAAAAAGGAGAATTTGCTCCAAAGATGCGTCAATGTTTGGATAATGAAATCAATTGAAACAAAGCTCAAATATCTATAATTCCAATATAATAAAACCTAAAAAAGTAACGAAGTCGGTCACGATCGACTGCAATATACTCTGAAATTGTATATTCAGTATGAATTTTGCTGCAGGAAACTGTCTTTTGCTTATAACTTGACTATCGTTCATTCGATCTTTACCAATTCATTGTCCGGTCGACAAATAATGTTGAATAATGCTATCTAATTACCAAACTCTGGGAGAAATGACTTGAGAAGTGACTTGGTATAGTCTGCAGCTACTTTTAATTCAAGGAGCTTAACAATCCTTTCTACAAACTGGTTATTGAAGCTTTAGAAATTCGTGGGGCAAAGTGTATCAGGCCCGAGTACATGGTTTTTGATCAATTCTTGGTGACTCTTCAATATCAATATCCCTGTAGCCCTCTCTCTATATATTTCATTTTCATTTCATTTTAAGTCATTTCAAACCCTGCCAAATTAGTTTTATAAATCTTAATCTAAGCTTAATGAGCGGTGGGTGGTGATGTGGTTTTTTTTTCAGTAAATGCTTAAAATGATGATTAGATTGCATGAAGATCTTACTCACCACTTTCTCGGCCACCAGATTGAGCTGTTGTTGTTGCTGTGCGGCCGCTGCCTGCTGTGCCTGTTGCGCTTGTTGCTGAGCGGCTGCCTGTTGTTGCTGTTGCGCCTGTTGTTGTTGCTGTTGCGCCTGCTGCTGTTGCTGCTGCATGGCCAGAAACGTATTCGATATCATATTGGGCGTATTCCAGGTTAACGTTGACGATGTCAGGGCCACTGTTGTCGGCGATGGTGAGGCACCCGATGATGATGAATTCTCGCCATAATAATTGGATGCCACATTATTGACAACAGCAGCAGCCGCCGCTGAAACGGCTGCCTGATTTTGAAATGTGCTCAATTGTTTGTCCAACGAACTGGGTAACTGTAGCTGACGATGCGGCGTATTTACCGCTGTCGAGGCATAATGGGCAGGCTTCGGCTGTACACTGGCTGCAGCCGCATGATGATAAATCTGCTGGAATACTGGATTATAGCTACCGATGGGGGAGGGTGGCACAAAACTGCCGCCACTGGCTGCCGCCGCATTAAAGCTGGCTATGCTCGCTGCTGTGATGGTGGCCAAATGAGGATGCTGGAAATCTTCGGCGGTGCCGCTGGTGCTGCCAGCAGTACCGGGCACAATGCGATTGTAGGCATATGACCAGGGACTGGAATTGGGATCCATGGTGGTGGTGGTGGTGGTGGGTGATGTTGCTCACCTTGGTGAGCTTGCTGCTGCTGCTTCTGCTGCTGCTGCTGATGGCGCGCTAATGGCAACTGCAATGAAAATGGTAGATTTTTGATATTTAGATAAAAAGTTAAACTCGAATTCGTATTGGCAATGGGATAAACTATAAATATATGGAAATTGTATTGTGATCGAGTCACATTCGACCTTTTGAGCAACAGGACCTTCAAGATTAAGCCCCCACCGACCGTGGAAATGCTTCAATAAAAAAGTTGGCCAAAATGGAATTTGACTTCTGGCACAGATAAGGATAAAATTGATTCGTTTGGACATTGAAATGACAATCCAGCAGAGTTTAGAATCCTCTAGCATTCTCCCGTGCAGTTACTTAATTCATTCAAAGGTTTTCTGCAGAAAATCTGACATCCTCTTTTGCCCGCCCCCCACCTGAAGTCAGAAGGTTAAATGTTTCTGAAATTCCAAGTAAAAATCTGCTAGCTTGCTGATTTTTCATCCCATTTGCAGTATTCTAAAAAAAAAAAACGAAAATCGAGTTTTTGGCGTCTGCATCCTCTGCTCCCCCTCCCACCACCACTCTCACACACAGCTCAGCGTCAAGTGCATTTTTTTTTTTTGCACACATATAAAAATTTATGCCGCGCTTTGACCAAACGCAATTCACTTGCATTTGGCTTTAAGCACGCACTTTTTCCCCACTAGCTTTGTTTTTAACAACTCATTTGTACACTTGATAGATGTTTTTGTTTTGTAATTTTTCCTTATATTTTTTTTCTTCCTTTTTCCCGTACATTTTTTCTGAACACTTTGTAGTCCCCCATATACATGTGTGAGTGTGTGTATACACATGCATGTGTGTCTTTGTGTGCGTGTGCGTGCGTTGGGTTTGTGAGATATTTTTGGTAGGCACTAACTTGTCGTTTGTTACAGATTCGTAGGACCCAACATTATATTTGTATATTGGTTGATGCACTTTTTCAATATACCAGCGAATTTCGTGTGAATATTTTATGTAAACTTTGTTAATTTCGAGGCATAACTTTTTTTGTGGGTGAAACAATCTCCAAAATGGCCGCTTTGGTGCCAATGAACTAGTGGCTCACTTGGGCATGAAGCCGAGAAGAACTGGTTCGTGGTGCGAGTGTTTATTATTGACATTGTTGTGAGCCGTGCCGTTGTGTTTGTTTGTGTTAGTTCATAAAGGTTTTTAATTGTGTTACCAATAACAAGGTGAGCAGACCAAGAATTAAAAATTAAACAAAAAACGTGACATGTTCTAGAAGTATTTATATGTGACAACGTTGATATACAGAAATACAAATTTACATGTGGTGTTCGCTTAAGTGTTGAAAAGCGGCCGTTTTTTTGGCAAGTATTTGTGCCCTGTGGCACATACGGACAGACTGCTGTCCATATTATAAAATTAAAATTATCCGAAATCGAAAAGGAAACTTGCCGGAAAAAGCTTCAAGAATTAGACACAAATAAAAGAAATAAACCTGAAAATATCACATCTTTTGGAACAGCTTCAGTGTTCACAAAGCTCTTAATAAAAAAATAAACCAAGTCAATAGTGGTTTTCCTGAAATTTTGATTTGATTTAGATTTCGTCGAACAGCTGTTCACTGCAGCATACAAAACGTCCTGAGTGCCCAGAAAAAGTGAGGAAAGTAAGGTCAATTGATTTCGCGAAATCAGCCTGGAAGCTGACTTCGTTTGATTATCGATAAGAGTGTTACAGTTTTCTTATTAAATTTATAAATTAAAACTTACAAATTAAATGATAGATTTTACTTGACCATAAACAAATGAATAATTGTACTCACTTTTGACATGTGGCGAACATTCCAAAACAGCATATTCTGCCAGCAAACTATTATTTAAGTGGCTTAACAAATGTGGTTTGACTCTTTCCTTTGGCATTATGGGATTTTCTTCTTTGTTTACTTCTGCGCCCATTGTCAATCAGATCGGCCACTCTAACAGCTGTTCACAAGTCCAATTCAAATTTCCGCGCAAAAAGGGTCGTTCCGTCAACTGATTTAGATTTGCTTTCACGAAATTAAAATCAAATCTAAATCGCTTTCAGGAATACCATTAATATGTCAACTCGACTCAACAGAACATAAAATACTTGCTTCCTAAAAGATTGAATGATTCGAACCCCGGAGCAAACTGTTTTTGAATCGATAACCCGGAACTCCGACTAATTTTTACTGTGACCCGAAGCACGTCTTAAAAAATAGTTCCTAACCATAATGTCCCGTTAAAAAATTCAGAATCGACATTGTGCTACAGTTTCAAAATTGCCAGAATAAGATGTTTATTGAAAATAAGACGTTCAGAATTTAAAAATATCGCAACTCACAATTACTCGACTAAAAAGTTTATTGAACGAGTCACAAAAGATGTACAGATCTGTTCTCAATTCCACTTCGGTTTTCGTATAATCGTTTGAATTAGCCATTTTACTTTAACAAATTTATATGGAAGGTGGCCAGGAAATCTGTGATTACTAGATCAAGGCTTCCTTTTTCTTCGAATTAAATCCACTTGGTATTGAGCTGTCGGACTCAACTGCTTAAGCAAAACCGAATCTAGTCAACTTAGATATGAGTGTCACCTTCCCTAAAACCTTATTAAGATAGAGTTGAACGTACAAACGTTTATACGAAGAGCAAAGTGGAATTGAGAACAGTCCTTATAGTACTTATATGCTTCAAATATTAAACAATGTTGGGCTACCGAATTAAACCTTTGTCAATAGCTCCCCACTGTTTTCCCACTTATTCTATTCTAGGCTCCAATGAGAGCCTATTATGTCAAGCTTAAGCCTTCCGAGTCGTTGCGCACAGGAACAAAGAGCGAGTTCTCGACACCCAGCCTAAAAAAAGGTTCCAAAATTGCAAGTGGTTGATAAACCAGTGCCAGTGTCCAGACTCTGGCAGTTTGCGGACAGCTCCAAGTCCGCAGTGGTCAGGTAAAAGACCCTTTGGGAGACGATAGAGCACGAGTACAAACTTTGTTCCAAGCTCTTGTCTCCAATCTTTCAAGGTGAAGAACTGTCGGCTACGCAGGTAATATTTTTGAATGTGAAGCTTTGAAAATAAGTTTGGAGTTGTTCGGATGAAAAACTTAACAAATTCGTGCAACAGTTTTCCGCCCATTTTCAGACTTTGGGGGGGGGGGGGTAGAGATTTTCCAAAATATAAAAGTCACGTATGTATAACATACTCATGTATGTGTAGCCTTGAAAATGAGTTTGGACCTAATCGCTGGGAAGTTTTTGTTGACCAAACAACTAGGAACACTAATATTTCATCGAAGGGGTTAATTTTCTGAAAGATTGGAGTGCAGTCATTGTTGAATTTTTATATAGAACTTGGAAAATGAGTTGGAATCTGATCGGATAAAAACTAAAAGGCTTTCTTACAACAGTTTTCCGTTCAATTTCTGACCTTAGAGGGGTACATTTTTCGAAATTTGAAAGTCACGTTTTGCTTTTTTTTTATGTGTTACTTTGAAAATGAGTTTATGCGGTAGTCACCAGTAAGTCTGGTTGAACTCTTGTTTTATATACGGGTCGAACACCGTTAATTCGAACTCTCGATAATTCGAAGCCCATAACTCAAAATATTTTCCAGTCTGAATTTTTTTTTTTAAATCAAATTTATTAAGCAACGATCTTAGAATTGTTATCATAGTTTTTTTTTAAATTTTGTTTCTAAATTTTCTGTGACCTTATGTAAAATTGTAAACATAATTTAGATTGTGTGTTATCATAGGTTCAAAAATTAAATCAATTTTTCTTTTTTCATTCATTCTTTAATTCGAGTACACCTTTACATTGATTATTTTTTTGGGTCTGTTGAGAGTTCGAATTAACCGGGTTCGATCCGTATACACATTTTCCACCCAGGGCGTACCAATCCGGAAGATTGGTAAGCAGTTTTTGTTGAATTTTCATATACATCTTTGAAAATAAGTTTGAAACTGATCGGATGATAAACCAAATAGTTATATACCACATTTGTTCACGAATTTCCTACGTTTCCCGACAGAATTTTCCAAAATATGATCTTTGTACTCGCTTTCAGCGTAAGATAAATTTACTGTGAAAAATTCCACTTCCTATTTTTATATATTAAGATTTTTTTCACATCGTGTCGTTTTCGGCGTTTTGAAACATAAAAAAGTGATTTTTCATCTGATGCGCCCACAATACTGTGCATCTAGTAGGCATTGGGCCATAATGAACTAGTGTCTCACCGTATTATGGCCTAGCCCAACACTGCTTAAAATGAACCGGTTCCCCTCAACAATTCCTTCGTGACTCAACACTGTTCCCAAAGAACTAGTTCGATAACTTTGCTTGATTGTATTGGAATCGGCACAGTCATTTTGCGTTTTCATTGCTGAACGAGAAGAAAATCTGAAATCTAACCAAATTTTCGTTAACCTCTGCCAAATTTCGAGCAATCTCATAGTTGATTTAAACCGCCAGCTGCCTAGACAAAAGGTATGTAATTGCACTGGCAAAGAAAGCAAGGTTTCAACTGAATCCAGGCTTTTGCGTACGTGTAAATGGAGAAGGAGGGGGGAAAAGAAAGACGCCCCATTTAATAAGTGCACTTCCGCCCACCTAATTTTAGAGACTTGCACTATGGATTTCGGTGATGATTTTGCCCCTAAAGAGGAGGTGGATCCCGCAGCAGAGTTTCTGGCCCGCGAACAGTCAGTGTTGGGCGACCTGGAGGCAGAAATCACGGGCGGTTCTTCAAACACAGCAGCAGGAGCAGCGGCTTCTATTTCTCCAGCTGCTGGCTTGATAGACGACGGACTGCTGGGTGGCGCGGATTTGGGTAGTGAACTCTCAGCCCATGTGGGCGGCGGTTTGGAATCATCCACTGGCAGTTTTGAAGTCATAGGCGGCGAGTCCAATGAACCTGTGGGCATCTCTGGGCCACCGCCTTCGCGTGAGGAGCCTGAAAAGATACGCAAGTGGCGCGAAGAGCAAAAACAGCGACTAGAAGAGAAAGATGTGGAGGAGGAACGCAAAAAGGAGGAACTAAGACAGCAATCCAAAAAAGAACTAGACGACTGGCTGCGTCAGATTGGTGAATCCATTTCGAAAACTAAACTCTCGTCCCGCAATGCCGAGAAGCAGGCGGCCTCTTTGGAAAACGGCTCCATCGAACCGGGCACAGAATGGGAGCGCATAGCCAAGCTCTGTGATTTCAATCCCAAGGTCAACAAGGCCGGCAAGGATGTGTCTCGCATGCGCTCCATCTATCTGCACCTCAAGCAGAATCCCATACAGCTACAGAAGAGCGCCTAAGCTAGTTTTAATCCCACATAATTTTTGAATTTTGTTTATTGTAAAAGTATTCGCTGTATATTCCACTTTATATAGATAAAAATTATACTTTATTGAAGAAATCATCTAGAGATGCTGCTGCTAAATTGGCTTTTCCGATCATTGTATCATTGTAATGAAGGAAATAAAGAAATATATGCACACATACACCCTTCTGCTCCAACTATTTGCAGGGCAATGCAGTCCCCAGCAGTGAACCACAAACGTCTCGACTATCTACACTGGGATGACTATTTCATGTCCATAGCTCTACTGTCGGCCAATCGTAGCAAGGACCCGGTGACTCAGGTGGGCGCCTGCATAGTGGACACACATCAGCGTATTGTGGCCATTGGTTATAATGGTTTTCCACGCAATTGCAGCGATGACAGCTTTCCCTGGTCGAAAAGTAGTAAAATGCCAGAACTGGATCCGCTGGATGATAAGAAGTTGTATGTGGTGCATGCCGAAGCGAATGCCATACTCAATAACAATGGCACCAGTTTGGTAGGCACACGTCTCTACACCACGCTCTTCCCCTGCAATGAGTGTGCCAAGCTGATCATACAGGTAGGTGAGCAAGCATAACTAAGCAAGCTGATTATTAATGCTTAATCTTGCAGTCGGGCATCCGGGAGGTTTACTACATATCGGACAAATATGCTGAAAAGGTCATCTATCGGGCCTCTAAACGCATGTTGGATGCAGTGGGTATAGTCTATACCCGTTATGTGCCCACAAAGAAGCAAATCACAATTGACTTTGATGCCATACTGGAGGATGAGCTTAACACTTCGCTGGAATTGAAGAAACTTAAGATATGAGAGCTTGGGAAATGCCTTTACGAAGCATAATTGAATTATGTGAATTGTTTATTGTTCCTGAATAATTGTAATCGTACTTACCCATTCGTTATACCCGCTTATGAATGAGAGTTTATTGTGCATTTATGATACTTTTAGCGAATTACCAGACTCAGACTTGTCAGACTTTGATAGTTTTAACAGTTTTTATTTCAAAAGGCACAAAACGCACTGGGTAAATAGAGAGCCAAATTGATGCTTTTTGTATTCGTATCTGCATATTTTCATCAATTAGTTTTCTACCTCTGATTAAATTGTATCGTAATTATATTAATATTATTAAATTTTAATTATTAAACACTAGCTGAATTCTCGGAGTCGCTTGGGTGCTAAAAATTAAGTTGATATTTTTCTTCCACAAAACTCTTATACTCAAATATGGACAGGCTTAAGCTGGATCGGAACTCGTAAACTGTCTTACTCTATGTAACCAAAGACACTACATATACAGTGCCGCTCAACTGAATAGGTTTGACTTTTTTTTCAGGTTTGAAACGTTGTATCTCTGTAATAAGCACTCCGATTTAAGCGAAATAAATTTTGTTTTATAAAGAAATCAGTTATTTGTGAAATAGCAAAGTTTCTGTTCTGTTAGTTTTGTTTTAATATCATTTTTATTATTTTTTCAAAAACAACAAAAAATCTCCATTTTTTTTGGCTCAACTGAATAGGTTTCACACTTTCGACTTCAATTTTTGATTGACTCTTCTTTTGTATTCCAAATTTTAAAGCAACTGCTATCAGTTTTTTGTAAAATCTGCCGCGGAATACCTTTAACCGATTTTGAAAAAGGTCAAATAAGAGGCTATATTGAATCTGGCTTAAAACACTATGAAATAGCCCAGAAAATCGGTCGAAGTCAAAACGTTGTAAGTAATTTTGCTCAGTAATGAAGCAGACTATGGGAAAAAATGAATGGAGAAAAAAAATATGCAACAACAGCATCGGAGAGGCGACTTATCCTACGAACTGCCTCAAATTCCCACCTTTCTGCTGGTAAAATTAGGGAAGAATGCGACGTAAATGCTAGTGTGGCCACGGTAAAACGAATTATTCGAAGCGCCAAACACTTGAAGAGATTGAAAATAAAAAAAAAACCACCTCTCACTGATGCTCGTAAGGAAGCACGACAACGATTTGCCCGAGAACACATGACGTGGAACAAGGTGTGGAAGACGGTGGTCTTCTCCGACGAAAAGAAGTTCAACCTCGATGGACCGGATGGCTATAATTACTATTTCCACGATATGCGAAAGGAAGAATGTTTTTTAAGTCGTCATCACTCTTGTGCAGTTGGAGTAATGGTGTGGGGAGCCATATTGATTTATGGAACATGGGAGCTTCAGATTGTCACCTCGAAGATGAAGGCAAAAGTGTACAAGACTGTGCTCCAAAAGGCTTTTCCCATACCGCTCGGGTTGTAAAACAGTGGATTAAAGACCAAAACGTAAAATTGCTCGAGTGGCCGCCTTACTCCCCTGACATTAACATTATCGAGAACATTTGGGGACTTTTGTCCAGGAGAGTATACAAAGGAGGTAGACAATTTAGTGACTCTGGGAACCTAGTTGAAGCAATTAAAAAAGTCTGGTCAACAATTTCACTAAAGAAAATTGAAAAATATTATGATTCCTTACCAAACCGTATGTTTGAAATAATTAAGAACAAGGGTGGGCATACCAAATACAAAATAATGCTTAAACAGTGTCCTTTATTATTTAAGTTACCCAGTGCCTTGAAATGTTGATTTATATACTTTTGTTTAATAGTTTTAGTGGTCAAACCTAATCAGTTGAGCCAAGAAAAATGGAGATTTTTGTTATGTTTTTGAAAAAATAATAAAAATGATATAAAAACCAAACTAACAGAACAGAAACTTTGCTATTTCACAAATGATTGATTTCTTTACACAACAAAATTTATTTCGCTTAAATCGGAGTGCTTGTTACAGAGATACAACGTTTCAAACCCAAAAAAAAGTCAAACCTATTCAGTTGAGCGGCAAACTTTTTATACCCTTGCAAAGGGTATTATAATTTTACCCAGAAGTTTGCAACGCATAGAAATATTCATTTCCGACCCCATGAACTATATATATTCTTGATCAGGTCGACGAGCTGAGTCGATTGAGATCTGTCCGTCCGTCTGTCTGTTTCTACACAATCTAGTATCTCAGTTTTAAAGCTGTCGAGCTGAAATTTTGCACAGAATCTTTTTTTTACTGCACACTGCTAATATGTCGGAACCGACCGGATCGGATGACTATATCTTATAGCTGCCATAGGAACCATCGGTCGAAAAATGGGTCTTAGTAAGAAAAACTTTTTTGTTTTCAATGATAGCGACCTTAAACTCGGTCGCTATTAATATTATATGCTTCCAAACAGATTTGGAAACTTTGGTCAAAATCGGATGACTATAGCTTATAGCTGCCATAGGACCGATCGTTCGGAAAATGGGTCTTATTCAAAAAAATTTTTTTGTTTTCAAGTAAATCGTTCTTAAGGTCGGTGATTCTTAATATTTAACGCTTTCAAACTAATTTGAAAAAGTTGATCGACATCGGGTGAATATATCTTATGGTTGCCATAGAACCGATTGGTCGAAAATGGTTCTTAGTAAGAAATTTTTTTTGTTTTTACAGTTAGCGTCTTTAAACTCACTGATTACTAATTCTATATGCTTTCAAATATATTCCCAAAATTTGGTCGAAATCGGATGACTATATCTTAAGGCTGCCATAAAACCGATCGGTCGGAAAATGGGTCTTAGTGAAAAAGTTTTTGTTTTAAATTTAATCTTTCTTAAACTCGGCGATTGTTAATTTGATATGTTTTCAAAAAGATGCGCGAAATTTGGTCGAAATCTGATGTTTATCTGTTGGAAAATGGATTTTAGTTAAAAAATGTTTGAGTTTTTTGTAAGCGTTCTTAAACTCTGATATTTCAAAACTAGCATTTGCAAGGGTATTAGAACTTCGGCACAGACGCAGTTTGCTTGGCCTTCTCGTTTATTTTTTATTTTTGGATCCAATGTCAGCTTCCAAGAATCTTCTTTTTTCTCTTTTTTTCATCTTTTTTTTTTACATGCGTCATCTATAATATCTATAAATCTTTGATATAACCAACCTATATACCGAATTTCAATTCTGAGATATGGCTCTGAATCAATTTTGAACCAATTTTGTAAGCTTGTTTGGAACCGGTTCTGATTTTGCCAAGCTACATACCAAATTTCATGATCATAGCTGCTTTAATAATTTCCGAGTTCAATCTGTATCAGAGTCGATCTTACTCAATTTTAACAAACTACACTATTCAAACATAATCTGTAATATACGTACTTAAAGTTATTCCCTACATCGTATGTTGCTTTTAAAAAGTGACAACAAATGTGTAAAAAACACAAACTACTCATCAAATTTCAAGCTCGAAATATAAAAATATAAAACAAATATGGCTCAATAAAGTTGCTCAAAGTCAAAACTTAATAAATTTTGGTTATAAAAACTAAAATAAAACGAAACTTAAAAAAAAAATATTTTTCAAAGACCACAAAAATAATTAAATTGCGATCTACAAACAGCTCTGGAGTCAGAATTCCGATTCCTCGATTCCGATGTCGGGTTACATCCCAGAAGAAATCTAACTGGTAAATACTTGTCAGTTAACTGTTATAGCTAACCGTTAAAATACGGAATGTCGGGAAGATTCTAACCGATTATCGACCTAGCGGTGAGCGTACATGTGAGGTTGGTCCTACTACTTACATAACCAATGTGCTAACTGGTATTAATAACTGTTTTGGTTTGAGTATTTATATTATGACTTTAACTGGTAGATCTAACTGGTAAGCAAATTAGTCAGTACTATCTTATACAATACTTATACATTAACAAGAACTAAAAAATACTGGAAATTTTCAAAACTATTAATTTGCCATTTTATTTCATATTTGCTTATTCTTACATTTCGTGACAATTTTAATCTACATATATATTTTACAAGTTATTCTTTTTTTTTTTTAATGCATGCAGCTTTTGTTTGTGAGACAGCTCGGTGGATTTTATTTCCTTAAGAAAGTCGTCTTTGCCGAACAAATCTGAATAGAGATTAAATAAATGTGAGATAGAACTGTTATAAATAAAAAACAGCGTAATTTTTACCTGGGAATATTTTATTAAATATTAATAGTTCTTTTAATGCTCGCTTTTTTTATATTCTGTCTAATGTTAGGAGGTTCTACCGACGATGAGCTTGAAATATTGGAGCAAAGATCTGAAAGTTCACTATCAGCATTATCCGCTTCAGAACTTCACTTTGAATTGTTTTTCCTGGAGTTCATCCTTCTTGGCACTTGCCAAGTCATCTAACTGTTCATCATTTTTTAATGTAGCTTGTAAGTTTCGTTTTTCTGCTGACACTAAGTTTAGAATGGTTTTTTATTCATATTTATTGACTATTTATTTATTTCACTTTTATAATTATTTTTTAAAACCAATTGAACTCACTAACCGTTCACTTCGACGACCACGCGAGAAATGGCCAAAGTTCTTAAGAACTAAACAGCTGTTTATCGTCCATCGTTATAGCATACGTTAGGCCTAACTGCAACAATAACTAGATGAGGAAGAATGTGCCAACCCGTTAGGCTTCATGTTAGACCTACGTAAATTATACTGAAACCAATGTGTGATAGTATTTGTGAATTCAGAAAAGTATAGTTGTATTGGTGACTTTCGGTATCGATTTCTTGCTGGGAATTCTAACAACTCTTGCTAACATTAAATATTTTGTGTCTAGCAATAAATAACATCTTAAATTGACTAAAATCTCTTTCCGTTAAGCCAATTTTTTCAGGTTTGGAAACTTTAAATAGTCACCAGGGGCTATGTTTGACTACAGACTACAGATCCAATATGTAGGCCAGTTTATATAATGAGAATAATTTTTTGTTGTCTCAAAAACTCTAATTAGTATTTTCCGGTTATCGTTCTGCAGTTTTCAAGGTAATCGTTGTAAACTATTTTCTCACTAAACAAGTAAACCAACAACATTTTTTTATTTTAATTTTAAAAAAAGTAAGGTTTTCTTTCTTGGTTCAATAGCTCACAAAAAAATGTCAACATTTAAGGTACAAACATAAATGGGTTTTATTAAACTTATCGTTTATAATACTAATACTCCACATCCATCGACAAAAATCACAGCTACGTTTTAAATAGCGTCTCGGTCATCTCATATTTGATTAAATCGCGTACAACATCAATCATGCGACGCTTGAATATGGGCAAGGTACGTTCATTAAGCATATCAAATTCCTCAACCAACTCTCGACACTTGGGTGCATCATCTGATTCCGTGGACAAATCCTGTATGGCCTCGGATACTTCATCAATGTTGACAATCTCGTTGGCTTGCGAAATGAAAAAGGGTAAAGAAAAGGAGGCCATGATAAAGCCATAGACACCAAAGTCACGAAGTTGCTGATCAAATATGTGACGTGGATAAACATCCTGCGCCTGCAGATCGTAGCTGGTCAACTTCTCACACAGAGTATCATAGTAAGTGTTTAGGAAGCTGGTGAAATGTATATCCCGCAATTGCTTCTCGGTACAGGCAAACAGATAGTGCACCAGATCGAGTACCGGCGGGGCATAGCGTGACATTTGGAAATCAATAAGCTTGGCTTCGATCGCTAAGCCTGTTGTCGGCTGTAAGGAAGATACCAAAAAAGATACAAAAAATAGAGAATTGTTGATATTAAAGGAATCAGTATCCATTACCCGTGTGTACCAAAGGTACACTGAGTATATTAAGTTTATAAGCAAAAGTATATAACATGTAGAAGAAATCATTTCGAACCCTATAAAGTATAAATATTCCAAAGGAAATGAATAAATCAAAATCCAAGATGATATTACTCTGGGTCAGAAATCTACCCTCACTCCATTAGCAAAGTGTTAGAACCAGAAGGGAATTTTAAGAACAGATTCAATTTAAAGTAGTTCGCATTTGCCGTTGCACACTTTATGAAGTTTGCATTGTAAGCAAGGCTGCAGTATTTTAGCCCTCGAACCGAACTCCATGTATACAAAAAAAGGGTTGAGTTCAAACAATCAAATAAGTCCATTTCTTAAGATCTTTTTTAGTTTTCTCAATATTTTTTATTTTACAATCCATATTGCGATTTCGAGAAGAAAGGAAAACATTAGTCGGAAAAGTGGAAAGCAAATGCATTTGGAAGATCATTTTAACAGGAATCGCCCTGATGAGTCCTTTTTAAGCTCTTTTAAAGATTAAAGAGATTAAATTCATGTCCGATTTAAAGAAGACTCGGAAATGACTCATGGATGGAAATTCAAAATATACTCGCAAATGATTGAAATAGAAATATGACTCGAAATTAATGAGAAAACTTACTCTTAAAGATGATTCTCGACTTGTTCACCATATTCTCCAGACAAAACTATCATCTATGACTATTTTAATCAGATAGAAGACTCAAAAAAGACTCAAATCTGATCAGAAATTATATAAAATGCTGGCTGGGTATGTACGCAGAATGTGAGGCTTCCAAAATTTAAAGACCAGGCACTTTGGAAAGAATTTTTAGAACACTTATGAATGATAGCAATAAGAAATGTGGTCCAGTCTACTTGTCGACTCACATACATAGCTTGGTAATCTGGACGCGTTCTCCTGATCAAATATATATCTAAATTTTGACCGATTGTTGAGTCAAAAATCTGTCAACTATTTAACAATTTATAAATCCAGACTTGAATCAAGACCTTGGGTTCGATTAGTACAGAAACCGGTCCTAGAACCGAACCTGACACTTTACCACGGGTTCGAACCTCCGGACCGAACCTTCACCAAAAATTTTACAGGTTTGCAGCCTTGATTGTAAGTCTATTTTGTCCTCTATCCTATACTTATATTAAGAACGCGTTTTTCTTACATTTTTCGCCTTACAGTAAACGAAAAGTGTCATATACATTCGATTTTAGAATGATTTGTATTTAATAGAAGTACATACTTGAAATTTTAAGTACAAAAGGGGAAAAGTTCGAGCCCAATAGACCTAAAACTCTGCCAGTCGATTTTTCTGAGTGTACACATTGACCAATCTTAAATATTTAAGAATGCTTCAAACAAATTTTAGCAACAGAAAATTTTGTTTAACGGTTTTTGTCGATTGGGTGTTGAAATATAAAAGAAACGAGATTTCCAGGGATACCGAACCAGCATATAAATATTTGAAAATTATGTACCGAATCGAAAGCCGCAAAAGAAAATGGTACAGTTCGGATCATTTCATAGACAAGGTTGAGGCAAGAAGTTTGTAAATTTAGGAAATTGCCTGGCATCGTTTTAAAACCTGCTTGAACCACTCAGGTCTCAATTCCCCATCGGCTAGCATCCAAAAGGCCTCTGAGAATATTCTCAGCATCTGATTACCTCGCTTACATTACAACAGAATTTTTGAGCTCTCAAAACCCTCAAAAATAACATTTGGGTCATCTGCCTTGTTGCCTGTTGAGTCTTTAAAGTAAGCAAGAAAGTGATAGTTGTTCAGGCTGTGTGTGTTGTGGCGCCGTCCTATTGAAACCAATAGTTGTCCATGTCGTTAACAGTCAGAATTAGCATGATAAAATCAGTTATCATGGCCCGATAACGATCTCCATTGACAGTTACGGCTGCTCTGAAGTCCAATAATTTTTCTGATTTTTTCATAATCCAGAAATATGGCTCCGAATTGTTGGCTAGTGTTATCATGGCTCTTACCGTCTTAAAGATCGCATTTTCAGAAAACGATTAGTTAATTCGTTTTTAAAGATGTTACGCATTTTTCAATAGTTAACTTTGTGATACCAATTAATAAATTTACAAATTTTGGATAATAAAGTTTGTTGAAAACAAGAAATGTACCGTTTGCTTTAGCGAAAGGAACAAGTAGAACAATGTTTTGACTACGAACGCTCTTGAATAAAAACGAGAGCGTAAGTTAAAGTCGGCTCTAACCGACTTCGATATACCCGTTACTCATGGAAACAAATGTTTATTATCCTTCCTGTATGCCTGAGGTGGGTCAGCCGAAAAGTATGCAATATTTTTTAACTCGGCTATTTATTATCCGCCAGATATTAATAGACATTTGTCAATTACTAAATGCAACATAAATGACTCCAAATTCATCACGATAAACAGATCAGACAACAAAACTTTTGAAAACGTCATCAAGCCCGACTATAACATACTCTGCACCCTTAATGTCGCAGCTCGAATTTGGTCACGAGTCAAACGGCCAGGTAACACACAACGCACAACGCAGTGCGCTCTCTAAGTCTCTCTCTCTCTTTCTCTCTCTCTCTCTCTCTCTCTCTCTCTCTCTCTCTCTCTCACTAAGATTGCTGCTGAACGCAATGCTTAGGTTATGGGTGGGGTGGGTGGTGTGTGTTAACTGACCGTTTTTTGCTCATAACTTGAGTATCGTTCATCCGATCTTTATCATTCCTTCAGCAAATCAATAAACAATTTTGAGTACTAGATATCTCTAGAAAGTACGAACCATCTATCATCAAAACTGTAGGAGATATGACGTTTTTTCCAAATTGCGGGGGCGTGAGGGGGCGTGGCAAAAATTGAAAATAAACTTGATCTGCGTGCAGACAATAGGAGTCTACATTTCAAATTTGGTTGCTCTAGCTCTTCTAGTCTCTGATATCTAGGTGTTCATACAGACAGACGGACGGACGGACGGACGGACAGACGGACAGACGGACATGGCTATATCGAATCGGCTGTTGATGCTGACCAAGAATATATATACTTTATATGGTCGGAAATGATTCCTTCTGGCTGTTACATACATTTGCACGACTTTAGTATACCCTTTTACTCTACGAGTAACGGGTATAATTAGTTCGTTCTTAAATTTTGAAGCATTTTTTTTTAAAATCCTGTTCAATTTGATCTTATTCTCTGTTTTATAGGAGTGAGAAAAAGTAATTACAGAAATATTTGGAATGTTTTGCGTTCAATACTCATGGACCAAGAAATTCGGGATCAGAAGTTCTTTCTTGGATCAAGAAGTTTCATTCTTAGGCTGCCTTCACACTGTTTGATACATGAGACATGATAATATAGTAGGCTTGCATTTCATCATGATTCTAATATTAATCACATTTAAACCATAACAAAATGCAAGTCTACTAGTAAATTAATATTTTTGCGTAATTAATTTTTTTCATGAATATTCGTAAACTTAGGAAACGACTTTTGTTTAGACCTCTATTACACTACGACTGACAGTATATCACGCGAACCACTCAGGAAACTGTATTTAGAACAGACGCTGGAACTTTGGTGGTATTAAGCAAATCGCTTAATATATCATTGAGCGTTCAGATAGGTTTTGACAGTTAATGGACAAGGCGAGCATGTTTGCTTACCTCTCCCCTGCTATTTTTCTGGATTCGGACGAACTGCTGATAAGGTATTGGCGATGAAAATCTTTAGATAAATACTTAATACTTCGTAAAAGTGAGGACGAAATCTTAATCTATCTTAATAAAACAAAGTCGGTTAGTTACATCATTTATAACGGCTGGACTGATTTTAATTATCTCTGATTTGTTAAATTCGTCTCCGCCCCGAATAGCAGAATACCCTTAAAAATATATTTAAATGGTCTAATAGACCGTGAAATTTGAAAACTTTTCATATGATTTTATATTATTAAGAAGATTTGATGGCAATTGTAGACGGGTAAATAGGACGTAAAGGTCAATCGGTAGAAAAAATTCGCGAAAATTTAAACAATTTTATAATGAGTCAAGATTATTGTAAAGATTTAATAGTTGGATGTTGAAGAAAGGTAAATTGGAGGTCTAGATCGAATTGTTCAAAAAACTCGAAATTTTTTATAGAGTTTAGATTATCATGAGATGGGTAAATAGACGAATGGTAAAGATCAAAAGTTTTAAAAAATTAGCGAAAATTACTAAATTTTTTTATTTGATTAGATTATCATGAACACGGGTAAATATATAGATGGGGAAGATCGAAGGGTCCACCAATTCGCGATATTCGCTAAATTTGACAATAAGTTTAGATTATCATGACGATTTCACTTTTTGTTAAAATTACTAAACGGGTCGGTTGCGACCCATTCCGGGTACCTACTAGTTGATACATAAGTCCAATTTTCCGCCCCCAACTTATCATAAATACATAAGTTGGAGGCGGCAGAACAACGCCACTGACTACTAGACTATCATGTCTCATGTATCAAACAGTGTGTAGGCAGCCTTATCGTACTTCTGACATCGAACATTCTTGATCCAAGTATGAAATTCTCTAATTTTTCCCTGTGTATAATTGGCTTTGCTATTGTTGGCAGAACAAATAGAAAGAAATTAAAATATACAAAAGTTCAGACAAATAAAAAAAGTTTCTGAAACAGGACTAGCCACCCCATACCTAACGGTGTCAGAAGTCATTCGTATTTTTCACACAGATGCGAGCCCAACTTATGCTTGTGTGAATCGGTGAGCACTGAAAAACAAGTAAGTCGGTAGTGTAAGTAAGGATTCTGAAGAGATGGCGTCACTAGTGTTATATTGAATCTGACAATGTTGCAACCAACTTTATTTTGAAGCTTCATCTTTAGGCTTTCTTTTTCAATATGTGTCGTTTCGCTGAAGTGTAAACAACATAGTTTTTGAATACACCGAATATGTCAACTTTTTGGCAAACAAAACACAATTTGCGTGAAAGTTTACTTTTCTGCAGCTGAAGGCCATCGAATGCTGCAAGAAGCTTTCGGGGAACATGCTCCGGCCAGGCGCCAAAACCAACGCCAAAGCCGAATATGTCATGGTTTGTATTTGGTGGGACCAATTGGGCGTGGTGTACTATGAGCTGCTACAACCGGTTAAAACCATCACAGGGCAACTCTGCCGAACTCAATTGATGCGTTTGAGCAAAGCATTGAAGCAAAAACGGCCAGAGTATGAGCAATTGCACGACTAGGTAATTTTCTTTTAAAACTTTTTTGTACAGGTAATAAATAGTATTTGGTGCTGACATTTTTCTGTCCTCTCCATTGGTCCAGCGCTGGTCTAAGCTGCTGAACGGCGCTTCATGAAATTTTCATAATCATTGTCGGTCAGGAAAGAGGCTTAGGATCCGAGCGGCTCCGGATTAGTTCGTGCAATTTCGCCCCCTCTGAATTGACATATCTTTTCTGATTTTCTCGTAAAAATCTTGCAATGTCCTGTGATCGACCTTCAATAGAATCCCCACCACCAGCCAGCCAAAGGAGATCGTTCAAAGCCTATTCTCTTTTGATTTTGATTTACAAAATGAAGCCAAGTTCATGAAGTTTTTGAAAAAGCTATTGCTTGTGTGAAAAAGCTAATGAGCAGCAAGCCATACCACAAAAAATACAATTCTTAAAGCTTGATTCATCGTATAAATCCCGTACTTTTGATTCTAAGGTATTTTTTCATCCCGACTTACCTCGTGTTTGTACAAAATATTGTTATTCCAAAAGTCACCATGACAGATGACCGCATACGGAAATTGCCGTTCTCCGTCTACACAATACAAAGCCAAGGCCTTGAGCTGCTCTTCACATCGTCTTAGTATGTCCAACATGAGCGATAAGTCCTTCTCCTCCTGCTTTTTAGAATCCTGCTCCAACAGGTTTCGACTACGTCTTAGTTGTGCCTTACCAAACTCAATGGTCACCGTTTCAATTGTAGGCGTAAAAAGATTATCTTTTATCTGAGCCACCAGCTGGGCAAATTTTGACGCCTGTTTATGCTGCAAAGCAAACGAGCTTCCATGTAGCTCGGCCAAAGCTTTCAGTGAGCAGTTAACCAGATCATAGGTAGGCATACAGCTGCGTTCATTTTGTACGAAATTTTGTTGAGTCAAATCCTCGAAGATCAGAAACTCATGCGGTGCCTCAAGTCCGGAAGCCTTGAGAGCAGGCGTTACCTTGAGTTCCTTCATTTGATTGTAGGCCCGAAATACACTGCGATACATGAATACCTCCCGCGCATAATAGTCAACCACATGCATATGCGCTCGCCTGGCCTCGTTTTGGGGTGCGATCTTCACCACCACCGTTTGCTGTGGCCAACTAACACGCAATAGTTGGCCATAAGCATTCTCACCCACACCCGAAATGGGCTCATACGCCAGCGGCTGATGGTTTTGATGGTCGACTAAAGCTTCTAAAGCATCTCTAACCACACACGGTAACTCACTCTCGCTCATTGTCATTTGCGACTGGAAACAGCTGCGACGAATCACGCTTGCCGACTGGCCTAGTGCAGTTCGCCGCTCGGCTTTTATATACTTGGATTGTGTACATGGGGGAAGAAAAAGCTCCACAACAACATCAGCAACAGCAACAGCAACAGCAACAGCTGAGGAAGGTTGTATAAGACCTGGCGGGGGTATTAGAATTGCATAGAATATTTGTATCTCAATTGTCGCTTTCCGTATTACGTGAAGGGGAATCTTCTTGAAATTACGTGATGAGCTTTAGAAAAGGGGATTTTTGTGGTATGTTGATTTTGTTAAGATAGAGAAAGATAGTATTCAGGTACCTAATCTAAGGAGTTTGAAATGGTCAAATCTTTAAAAACAGAAATCAAAGAAAGTAGCAGTACTAAGTAAGTAGATCTAACCACCCAATCTCCACTAGACTTAAGTAGTTCTTTAACCTTGGATTTGATTGATCAGAAGGAATTTTTTCTAGTCGAAGACTCATTAACAGAACCTTTTATTAAAACTGAAAATCAAAGAATGATGCGCAATAATAAGTATGACCATTGGAGTTAAACTTTGTGGACACGTCGCTCAAAAGTAAGCTCGTTCGAATGCTACTTTACTCCACTCTTACCCATGGTAGTTGCAGATTCGATTACAATAAGGAACATCTAGTGTTCCTATTATGCTTAAAACCCAGTGCAGTTCCAACCCCGCAGAACCAATACTTTTCGGGTTTTTTGAGTGCTCCAAATCGGATAACAAGGGGAAGCTTTAAAATCAGAATAAACTCAGAGCGATTCTTCTCTGTTTAGAAAAGTTTCGTCTTAACAAGTTAAGTAGTTAGTTAGAAGCTAAGAACCGGTTCGGTTCAACGGTTTACAGGGGTTTTAAACCACCTCACAGTGTTAGTTTTTGGGGGACTTAATCCATTGGCTGCCGTAGTTTAAGAGATATCTATTTGAAAATTGTAATAGAAGAGTTTTTTGGACATACGGAAGTATATTTCTAAGATGAACAACATCGGACTAAAACTACTCCCCCTTCCCATACAACATCGCATTTATTAGCTTTAGCCAGAACACGATTTTTATATGGGAAGCTATACGATATAGTAAACCGATTTGGATGAAACTTTGTAGAATTGTGTGAATCCATATAAAATTATTGATTGCTTATTTTCGTGACGCTATCACTGAAAACAAAAAAGTTTTTTGTTCTAGAACTAGAACTAGCTATACCAAATAGTCGTCTGATTTGGATAAAACTTTATAAAATTATGTGAAAGCATATAATTTTAATAAATACTAAGTTAGGAGACGCTACCTTTGAAAACAAATAGGGTTTTTCTAACAAAAACTAGTTTTCCGACCGATAATTCCTATGGCAGCTATATGCTGCAGTCATCCGATCAGGCCGGTTCAGACAAATAAATGACCTACATGTATATTAAGGATTCATGCAGAGTTTGGTAAAGGCAGCTTTAAAACTGACGGAGTAGATAGCAAAAAGCATGCGAATTTTTCAACTCACTGTAAACAACACAAATAGCGCTCGTATATGAAAACTTTGTGAGACCGTTTATGCTAAAAAATGTCCAACTTTTCTTTTGGTACCTGATTTTAGCTATTGACATTAGCGTGTCCAGATCCCGAAATATAAATAGTACCCTACCTACAATTCAATATTTTTAATTGTTTTGCTGCTTCTTACCATATACAGTTTTTAAATTTAAAATAATCGTTTTAGAGGATAAGGCTAAGAACAACATATGTTTGCAATTTTGAATTCTACGATTATTGAAATTCGGGATTTTGATCCTGGGCTTGGGCCCCCATATACTGCGCAGTTTTGTCCGAAACTTCCTTAAGGGATTCTCCATGTCGAGGCTGTCTTTTGGACCTTTTTTGAAAAAAATCTTATTTGAAAACGCAAAGAGGTTTTCCAATTCTGTTTTTTTGTATTATTGTGTTACAAACAGATTAAAGTAAACAAAAAAATGTTTCTGCTTCGATATGAGGGCTGTTCGAAAAGTTCTCCGCCGTCAAAGTTGGGGGTCCAAAAAAAGGTATAGTGCTGGCGGCCACGATTTTTCGTCTCCAGGTTGTCTGAAATGAAAAGTAAAAACAGGGTGTTTAATCAGTATAGATGTCATTCTGGTCTGACCCTCGACCAAAAAATTTGTGATTTTTTTTGACAAAATGGCGGCCATTAAAAAATTTAAATTTGATTTTCGGCCCTTTTTTTGTAGTTTAGTTTAAAAAAAAATTGTTAAAAATTTTGTAAAATTATGATTGAGGGTCAGACCAGAATGGTGACAATTCTGCGTCGATTTCACTTAGTTTCATCAAAATCGGTTCAGTGTTACTAGAGATATCATGGCCGCCAGTTCGAAAAACGTGATTTCGACATAAAATGAGTTTAAAGTTTGAAGTAAAAAAAAAAAATTAGAAATGTAAAAATGCAGTTTGAGAATGGTGATAATTCTGCGTCGATTGCATTTTGTTTCATCCAAATCGGTTTCGTAGAACTGGAGAAAAGTGGCTTGGCAGTCCGAAAAAGTTGTTTTGAAAGTAACCAAAAATATTACAGATATTATACATTAATATATGTGCTTACAGATACATATTAGTCGGCGATGCCAGCTGCATACAGCGGACCTTCCTCATCTTCAAAAAAAACTGTTTTCAGCAGCAGCTCTCTCTGCTCTGCGTGCCATTCTGCCTTCTTAAGATGCGGCCGCAGCTTTAGTTTCTAAGCGGTTTAGTCGGTTATCGTTTCGCGTTTGCTCACTTCCGGCTCAAGCAGCCTGAGCATTGTGTAGGATAGCCTTCGATAAATATCGATTAATAATCGATACCGGTCTGAGGCGACCACATGTTACCATTCAAATTCAAGAACCAGCCGTTATTTCTTAGCTTTATTTACTCAAAAATAACTCGTTTTAGCGAAGACATTGTTTGACAAAAAAGGGTATCAGGCCTGTTCCGGTTTTAACTTTCAGATAATTTGCTCGAATTCGATTTGGTTACCTGTTCCGGTTTCCACAATTCGATAGATTTACTGATTTGAATTAACATTGCTCGGAGTAGATGAATTCAAAAGTAAATGCGTTTTTGTACTTAATGGTGTCAAAATAATGGCTTAAAATTAGTTTTTTGTAATGTTTACTGTATTTAGATACTTTCTGCAATATCACATTCTTTTAAAATAAATAATTTTTATGAAAAGTTTTAATTTTGTTCGGTGCCAGCCAATTCGAATTCACATTTTTTGTTCAACCTGTTCCGGTTTTCAATATTTTATGAAACGGTTGAAACATTCGAATAAGCTTCCATTAAAAATAAAAACGACATCTTAAACAAATTTACTAAAATACTATTAACTTCTATGACTTTTCCGTGTGTGTTTTTTTTTATATGTTTGCCGCTTATTGAGGTGGAAAAGTAGTCAAAGGGAACATTTTGGAAATGAAACATTCGAATTGCAAATCGAATGCAAATCTTTCGAGTACCAGAACAACTTAAATCAAATCGTTTGATTTTGTTTTCATTTGAAATCGAAAAAATATGTGAAAACCGGAACAGGCCTGTATATCTTCTAAAGTATTTCGAATTTTATAAAATCCTTTTAGGGCGGTATTCTCCAATAAAATCGATTCAAAATATTTGCACATGGAGAGCCCAAATACAGTTGTATAAGTCAGTGACTTTTTAAAGAATTCAACGACTTTGACTGTTTTTAGTCACGCAGTTTACTTAACAGACAGTAGTTGACAAGAGCAGTATTGCATGTTTTCTAAAATTCTATATAAAAGAAAAATTCTTTGGCTCGGTCCACTTTTTTTCAATTAGCGAGCAGCTATAGTTTTTGTTTTTTAAGAGAATCAAAGAATTAATCGTTTCCAAATTTTGTACTTTTCTTTTTAAGTATACCTTAAATAGTTCTTAAAGTTTCTTTATGGTATCAAAAAAGCTTATATTTGGACAAAAAATACACAGCAATTTCCACGTGGATCACGCGAAAAACCCTCCATACGACGAATGTTCTAATATACAATATATAGAACCCCCCTCAACGGTCAGTGCACCCGACGCTCAAGGCCATTTGGAATGCAAACTTCTAATGTGGTTAGAAAAGCACTTTTTGTTCAATTGCCATGACGAATTTGTTTTTGTTTTTTTTGCTAGTTTTAAAGCTTTTCTAACATATCGGGCATTGAACTTGACATAGAACACGACGACAGCAACTGTTTTGCTCGGAAAAGCTTTAATCGATCCTACATTTGAGAGACATCCAATCATTCGGCCAAGTGCAGGGCCATTAATTCATTTGAGCTTTACTACTTATAAATTTTTAGAGACAAATAGAAAGAGTGGGAGAGACAGATGGGTAAGCGCACTGATGTGTTTGCTCAAAGCTTTCTGGTCGATTTAGGTTTAGCTTTCGTTGTCATTGAAAACAAACGACTGTGGGTCGTTGAACCGCATTGTAGCTGACCCACTTATTACCACTCATGAATAGAGTTACTCAACTGACCGCGAGCTCTAATAAACTTTCACTATCTTTACTATTGCCGAAAATATACAAGCTGAAGGGTTTGGGGAGTCAAAATGAAAATATATGTTAAATTATGCGTTTGCTTGGGTCAATGCCCCAACCATTTAGTCTTCAATGTGGGCTCTACTTCTGCGGCGAAACTAATTGATAAGTGTCTTAGGTTAGGTAAGTTTTGGCCCTTTTTTGAATTGGTATGTACTCCAGTTGCTATTAAGATATTAAGGCTGGTTCGGTTCATAGGCGTTTTCTTAAGTAGCCAGACGACTCCCATAGTCCATAAACCGTTGCTTATATTGACAAGACTATTAAATTGTAGTATATCTAGAGATATACTATAGATATTCTAGAGATAAAAAGTATTGATTACCTCGTATAAAAGATAGTCAAGTTAAAAGCAAAAGAAAGCTCGCTGCTGCATCGGCAAAATATATAGATTATATTACAGTCGGGCTTGACTGACTTTTTTATTTGTTCAAGAAACTGTCGATTGTAGCAAAGATGTAAAGTTAGGTCTCTTATCCCTCTACAACTCCTTCCTACAAAATAGAGTTTTCTGAAAAACTACTTCAAGTTTTAGTAATCATTTAATTTTGAGCGTAATAATTGCATTAATTGATCATTATACTGACTAGAGCAGCGATGCCCAGCCGTATGCTCTTTGGGTACGTTTTGTTTTTGTAATTGCTCCGAAGATAGGAAATCAATGATCGTATACATGCAGGACGCAAGGTATACGAAACGACACACATGCAAACGATTTCGTGTGTATGCTTCGCGTAGAACAAAAACCGGTTTTATTCTCTTCTTTGATTGGTGTTTGCGCGCGCAAGCGTTTAGCGTTTAAGAATGAGCTGCAATTGCACACCGACTTCTTAATATGCCTGTCTTATTATTCTGTAGCGCTTCGTCATCTTAATCCAACTTTAGCCAGGAGTTCAAAGTGAATTCTTTATGGACAAAGACAGCATATCCGACTTTATATATTAAGGATAATTATAATATAATTGTTAAATTAAGGATATGGTAATTAAATTTCAAATGTGTACAAAAAGTCACATATTTATTAACTGTACAAAAAATTGTTAAAGGATTTTTTTCAAGGTGGTGAAAAATTTGTTACAAATTCATTTTTCAAAGTATTGCTTATTATTAGTCATTAGTTTTTCCCCATATTTCTGGCAATTTTCGGATAAAATCTCGAAAAAACGATGCGGCTTTTGATGCAATACACGAATCGATCCAATTTTTGAGTTTTCAGAGTTAAATGAAACAAATAGTAGTCGGAGGGGGAAATGTCTGGGCTATACAGCGAGTGGGGAAGAACTTTCAATTTCACCGTTTCAAGGTATGTTTTAACCGGCTGCGCAACATGTGGCCAAGCTTTGTCATGTTGCAAAATTACCTTGTCGTGCCTTTGCTCGTATTCTGGCTGTTCTTACTTCAAAGCTAGTTTTAAGTTTAAAGGCCTATTTCCAGAACGCACGAAAATAAATTTATATGTCAAACTTCACAGAAACACTTTTGAACTGTTTCGAAATCTGAATGCTATTGCACAGCAGTCTTATTTGTATGAAGTATTGTGCCGAAATAAATTTGTATGTCATCTGGAATCAAGCCTTTAAGGGCATATTCTCAGTTGAGATAAAAATTTAGTTCGGCACTATATTTCATATAAATAGGACTGCCGTTCAAAAGCAATCTGATTTCAAACTGTTCAAAATTGTTTCTATTTAAATGAAATATAGTGCCGAACTAAACTTTTATCTCATCTGAGAATAGGCCTTAAAGAAAAATTACTTTGTCGCGCCTTTGCTCGACTTCATTTGAGTTCGGTAGAGTTGCCCTTTGATGGTTCCACCCGGTTGTAGCAGCTCATAGTGTACCACGCCCAACTGGTCCCTCCAAATACAGAGCATGACCTTGCCACCGTGAATATTCGGTCGAATGTTAGTCGTTTTTGTCGTATGGCCGCTCGGCCCGTATAATTTTTCGTTCGTTCTATGGCCTTCAGCAGCATTTTTTTTTCAAATGAAAGCAGAAAATTAAACTTTCCCGCAAATTGTGTTTTGTTGGCACAAATGTTGACATACTACGGTGGGCAAAAAATACCAGTAATTTGTTTATAAGGAAGCTTCAGTGATATCGCTGGCTCTTCCGCAAGTAGGAGGCTAGGGAGCGCCAAATGCATCCGTCCAGCAGACCGTGTGATTCCTGGCGCGACAGGGTTGATTTCCCCCAAGTGTAGAACCCCGAGTTCATTTATTATGGGGCACCGGGCAAGAAAGTGCTCAGTGTCCTCTCTCTCTCTCCGGTATTGCGGAGTGTGCAGCCACGGTTGCCACACTTGGAGTTTTTTGCACCAAAATTTGTGTTTTTTTTCCTGTTGGTGCACTGGCACATTTTTATTGGAATTGGCTCTTTTGCATGGAGTCCAAAAAAGACGTAGAAATTAAAAAAATTCCACAAATTTTGCGAAGTAAGACCAGAAATATTTAGGTATATAGGTAAGTATATATTAGGTATTTAGGTAAATATCGTAGAATTGTTTGGGATAATTTATTTTAATGCTAAGAAGTAGTGCCGTACCATATTATTTAAGAGAGTCAAAAGAGAGAGTAAGCTCCTTTACAAAACGCCCCAAAAAATGTTCAAAATAGGCATTCTAAGCGTCTATAATCCCAAATCACCGAAAATCTAGAAGGGATGGACCATTTTCGAAAACAGATTCGTGTTCAACACACGAAAATCAATTAGAATCACCATCAACCCTTCAATATACTGGAAATTGTTGCATAGTGTTATTCTCAAGAACTTTTTTACACACTCTTATATAATTTGAAACTTAGACACAATATATGGATAGCAAGTGTATAAAGAAATCCACCATTTTATAAGTAAAGAAAACGGTGCGTGAGTTTTACTTGGAGCTGGTTCGGCAAGCTGTTGCAAAACTCGAATTTGATGCAGTTTCAAATATAATACTTTGCCAGGAGCTGAGTACTTGTACAGAGCCACATTATGTCTGGTCTGTAAAATACATAGAAATATAGAGAAGTAACTGTTCTTAGAGTATGATATATGTATGTAAGCAATTACAATTTTGGCTGTTTAGTTTTTATAATGTAATGAAATCTGTGGCAATAAGGAATAAAAGCAGAAGTGTGTTTTCCGTATTTTTAGGTTCACATCTTTTACAAAGCACTAACTGCCACATAAACTATCAAGTAACAGAGTAACTTCTAAGTTTATCTGGCAAATGGCAGCTATATAGGAGATGAGAAATCGGCCCTTAACGATGTGTTTGATAAAGTGCTTGTTCGTAAAGTAGAAAAACAGATAGGAAGAGTTATTTATTTAAGTATACTCTAATAAGTCATTTTGATTAGATCAAGTCGTTATTTTAGTATTTTAACATAGAGACTTATTCAAACATCTCAAGACTTATGTTGTTTGGTTGGCTCTTTTTTAATGAAAATGTTTTTTTTTTCAATTTTTTTTTTTGGTGTAATTTAATATTTTCAATTGGCAACCGTGTGTGCAGCGGCTGTGCGTGGTACTGTACGGGGTATAGTACTTCGGAGTCTAAGCTTAAGACCTCATCAATTCGCGTTCTATCTCAGGAAATGCCAGATCATGGTTGCGGCTTCGAGGTCTGTCTTGAAAGTAGTTCCCAAGTCGTGGACTGCAGTTGCGCTGTAGGTGATGCAGATCTGACTAACTCGTAGCTTCTGCTTCGAGAGACTGTGCTCTCTCTCTATTCGTCAATACATCGTAGAAGTTGTACCCTGCCAAATCGAAATGAATTTGCATGGTATACTGTAACATGGTGGGAAGTCCTGTTTCTAGATGTAGTGCATAGTTGGGGCAGTACTGGGTTAGGTGGAACACTCGTTTGACTCTCTTCAAATTGATCAAATTGATCCACACTTGAGCAGAATAGTACATAATTGTTCTTGCAGTGGCTCAAAATAGGGCGTATTTGGTGCTGTGACTTACGTTCCTTAGAAAAACTAAGCAGCTCTTTCCATTTCGAATTTATTACAATTTTGTAGTCTCTGAGTTTTTGTTTAAGGTGCTTATGAAACGTCATACGTGAGCTTAGTCTCTTCCCAGGTATCGATATTCATTGACCACTTCAAAATTCGTTTATTTATTCTTGTGAATTCATTTCTTCCCCCCCACCGTATGGAAAACACTTGTGCTAACGTTTTTTCCAATATTCAAAATATGCTGCAAAGTCCCCTTCCGGTACAGACTGCATATTCCTTCTATGTATCGATTTCTACGTCATAAAAATAATTATATGTGCACCAAGTCTTGGCGAGATGTGGTTGTTGTTAGTCCACCAAAGTTTTTGCTTTCTTGTTTCCTATGCATGTGCTTTCGTCGCTTTGTAGTAAATAATTATATGTGCAAATTACTTCTAGCTAATCGTTTTTATTGATTCACATATTCAATGTAAGTATTTCACTGTGTAAAATTTATCATAAGTTTTAAATATTTAACAAATGGTTAGATAAAATGCCTCGTGGAACTAGTCTGTCTGATCATGAACAAGTTATTATAAAAGGAATTTAAGAAACCGGGTCGAAAATTGCAGATATTGCAAAAAGGCTTAACCGACACATAAACTGTATTTCAAATTATTGAATTAATCTAAGTAAATATGGAACAGCTCCACGAAGCGGTCGGAAGACCAACATCGATACCAGCTGCAAGCGCCAGATTAAGAATCATATGCGCCTTCAAGTAACAAGGAGTCGAGTAGTCCAAATTATACATGAGAATCCGGTTCCTTAAGCTTACCTCAGCTTACCTGGTGCCATAACTTTCAAAACGGCTCATGAAGGCTAGCATGGAGTTTGCTAACGAATACCTTTTTTGTGGCGAAGAGTGGCATAATGTCATTTTTAGTGACGAAAAAAAGTTTAACTTAAAAAAAATATTTGGAGAGATATGCGCCAGGATCGGCGATCCTGTTTCAAACGAGTTTTTGGCGTTGGATGTGTGATGGTATGGACTGCGTTTTGCTACAGAGGCACGAGTCCAATATGCTTCATCTCAACCAGAATGAACGAGAAATGTATATATACCTTCTGGACATCGAATTAATAGAGTTTGCTGGAAATTTGCAGGGCGATGACTGGCCTTTTCAACAGGATAATGCATCAATACATAGCGCACGGGTGACTAAACGCTTCTTTATAGACAGAAATATACCTGTATTGAACTGGCCAGTATTAAGTTTGAACCTGAATCACATTGAGAATCTCTGGGGGCTGCTTGGCAATTGAAGAAGAATGGGCGAACATTTATATATCCATTCTTAAATCGCTAGTTGATAATGGAAACAATATTGACTACTCATGTTATTACAACATCAGCATAGGTAAAAAGAAAAATGCACATAAATAATTACTAGCGTAAACCCCGTCGCGCTTCGCTGCGCCGCCATCAGGATAGCCTTTATCAGTATGGAACCAATATCCCACATCCCACCCACTATCCAATAATTTCCCACCCAGTTCCCATCCACTAACCACCCACATCCCACCCTATAACCACCCACTTCCCACCTACTTTACATCCACTTCGCACCCACATCCCACCCAGCTAGTTTTTTGCATGTAGAATTTTCCGGCCATTTTCACACCCTGGGGCGGATTTTCCATCATTGGAAAATCACTATTCAAATTATTTCGTATTCTATCCTTACAAACCGAGTATCAAATCACTCTGATGTGTAACTTTGATAATGAGTTAGGAACTACCCACACAGAGTGGATGAGTTTTCCGGAAAATTGGTACGCAGTTTTTGTTGAATTTTCATATAGATCTTTGAAAATGAGTTTGAACTTGATCGGATTAAAAACAAAAAAGTTTCATACAATAATTTTCCGCGAATTTTCCGACTTTGGGGTCGAATTTTCCAAAATTTGCAAGTCACGTTTCTAATATTTTCTTATGTGCAACTTTGAAAATGAGTTTGGAGCTAGTCGCTGGCAACTAAACTTTCGGCCAAACAATCTTGACCGCCCACTTCCCACCCAGGGGGGTGAATTTTCCGGAAAATTGGTATGCAGTTCTTGTTGAATTTTCATAAAGATCTTTGAAAATGAGTTTGAACTTGATCGGATGATAAACAAAAAAGTTTCATACAAAAGTTTTTCGCGAATTTTCCACATTTCCCGACAGAATTTTCCAAAATCCGTTCTTAGTACTCACTTTCAGCAGAAGATAAAACTACTATCCTTTCTCTTATGGTTTGGGCTGTGCGACGGTCACCAGTCAGTCAGGTTGAACTCTTTTATAAATATAGATTTGTATGACGTATCTCTTCTATCGATTTAAAACGGTGTCCGCGACGCGGTCTCTTGAGTTAAGCAAATAGCCAGAAGTCACATATTGCTAAGTCAGGCGAATACGGTGGAGTTTTTGGCGAAACGATCACTAATTATGAGTGCAGTGTGAGATGGTTTCCGGCACCAATTGAGATTTCACTTTTCTGAGGTCCAAATGGTGACAAAATGGTTTTCACTGGTCACTAAGGTCTTGGTCTGTCAATCGACAGACAGTGCATCGCTTTCTCAACCCTCTTTGACCATTTTGTACCGTATTTTTTAACCACAATAGTAAACTAACTTAAGCTGCCTCCCATTCAGTGCCACCATTTATTGTGCCAGGAATTATTTTAATTCTCTTACTTTTTGCTTTTAGTTTGTGCTTAATTTATAATAAAAAAAAAATGTTTTAAATAAGTTGTTGAATGTGTGTTATCTATCGCTGGAATAGTCTTAGGTATTTATATACAAACTGTATAGGTCTAGTTATGTTTTGGATTGGCAAATCCCATTCTTATTCTATTCTACATTGGGGCAAACATTAAACGCTTATCAATTAGTACAGGACTCGAAACTAGATGGCTTATTGATGATTGAATTCTATTGAAGTTCCACAGAGTCGGCAGTATTTGAATTGGAGTTCTCTTCGGATTTCTTGGATAATGGTGAGTCGGTTAGATTCGGTGACAGATCACGCAGCTTGACCACATTGCCCACTGAAACCGCATTGGCTGCCTCCGCCACAGAGTAGCCTATGTCAGAGGGCGTGCCCTCCGGATAACCCAAATAGTAGTCAGCAATGCGACCAGCCTCTCGTAATCCGCTTAAATAGGCGCCGTGCACAGTGGCAGGATAATTGCGTATCGTATGTTCGCCGGCGAAGAATAGACGTGGTAATCCTTCCGAATCCTTACTAGGATGTGGATGTTCTACATTGGGTATAACCGGAGCTGCCAATAGATCGTAATCGCTGCCAGAAGAGCCTACCGATACATAGCTGTAGGAACCTCTAGCCCAAGGATCGGTGCGCCAACGCGTGACTACCGTCTCTTTGGGTTGCGGCACTGAAGCGTTGCCATAAATATTCTTTAAGACCGACATGCAACGTCCTATGATAATGTCATCCGTTACACTTTCCACTATATTGGCAGCCATTCCGGAAACCAGAGCCAACAAAACGGGCGACGAACTGATGCTCCAGAACAGAAACATTTCTCCTGCATTATAAAGTTGAGCCATTTATTATTATTAACCTCTGATTAGCCACTCTTTAACACTCACCTCGACTGGCCGTAGTGCTGCCCACATGACCAAACAAATTGGCATTGGGATCCCAAAAGATACGATCAAAGCAGAGCACCACTTTGTTGAGATTACCAAAACCCAGTCGTCGTATGGCCTGCTGTTTCCAGTCTGGCAGCGGTGGATCAAACTTTACCGTATTTAGCTGCTGGGATTCTTCGTGGGCCACCGCCACTTTCAGTACGCCCAACGTGAGCGTACAGACGGCCAAATCTGCTTTGTAGGTCATCTGTGAGTTGGAAGTCTTAAGGTTTTCCACCACAATTTCCACACCCTGGCTGCCGTATTTGATTTCCTTGACGGCGCTATTGACGCGTATATCCAGGTTTTCAGTTAAAGCCATTGGCACACAGGAATAGCCATTCCGCACAGTTGTATGATGTCCAATAAACTCAAAATCATCATCTTGATCCCAATGCTTAAGCGACAGATTGTTGAGGCGTGTGGCATTGGCAAACTCCAGATTGGCAAAATGCCAGTCAAGGATGAGGCGATCGCGGGAGGAGAGGTAAACGTCACTGTAAGAGAATGGAAATAGAACGATTTTTAAGCGAAATGGGATTGTTGAGGCTGATTAATGATTAATACATTGGGTGGTACTTAAGACTCATATCTTATCTTTGTGTCTGCCCTGCTATTAGATAATTTTCTTCATTTCTACATTGGTTTTTGGTAATTTGCTGTTCTCCAAATAATTGTTAACTAAAAAAGAATCAAAGTACTTTAACAAGTTATAAATTAATGATCTTTCGAACCCGAACCCGTACCGGTTTCTTAATGTTTCGTCTGGAGTTCCACAGGTTATAGACCTAGGATCTCTGCGTTTTACACTGTTTAGAAATTAACTACCTCCTATCTATCTAATACTCCTATCTATAACTATCTCCAATCTGATTTTGATGCTTTTAATTTAATCTTTTAAGCCTACATTTAACAAATTTTCTTTTCACTCATACAAAGAGTTTCCGAAATGAATGATTCGTTCTATAACACTGCCATACAAAGAGTTTCTAAAATGAATGATTCCAAAGTCCAGCTCAACATCAAACTTAATTTTAACACATATCCAGAACTGTATATATGGCGTCAAAGGATTTCTTAAAAGTTGGTCGAAGTAGTTCCCCTGATCCCCTGTATGCCTCTCTTTTAAATTCCATTATGGAGTATTTTTTCTGTGTGTGTATAAAAGTCGCATCAAAAGCTCATCTTGCCTGTATCGAATTAGTTCCTGATCTCATCAAATTGCGTGATGTTGCATACCTTAGGTGGAAACGGTATAAAACCTGTAGTTTACAAGCTGAATATAGAAATAAAAGGGTCACTGTAACTAAAATGATTAGTGTAGCAAAGCGAAATTATTATAATTCCAAATTTAGCCAAGTTGCTATGACCAGACATTCCTGGAGAGAAGTTAATAGTCTAGGAATCGGAAAAATCAAAGCACGCCCAACGGAGATTATTAATGTAAATGAGTTGAATGAGAAGTTCGCGCAGATAGATGTAACTGAGGCTACGTGCAATAATTATCTAAATGTGTTACCGCTCTGTGATAATAGTTTTAGTTTCGCTTGTGTCAGTCCGTGTGATGTTATTGAAAGTATTTATAAAGTGAAGTCAAATGCTGAAGGCTTAGATAATGTTAGTCCAAAATTTGTTAAAATACTACTGCCTGTGATACTAAACCATATTACTCATATCATTAATACGGCTTTTACCACGTCCACGTTTCCACATGCATGGAAAAACGCTAAAATTATCCCTATTCCGAAAACCAATATGGACTTTAGGCCGGTGTCCATTTTACCATTTATGTCTAAAAATTTTGAGAATCTAATGGCTACATAAATGCAGTGCTTCCTTAATAATCATAAGCTATTGAGTCAAAAACAGTCGGGTTTTAGAAAGAATCGGGGGTGCATCACAGCAATAACTAGTATAGTCGAGGATATTCGGAAACAGCTGGACGATAGCTGTGTAACTTTTCTGACGCTGCTTGACCACAGTAAAGCATTTGATGCTGTCAATCACGAGATTCTCTGCACGAAACTGATGAACTTGTACAACTTTTCAAGAACTGCAGTTTCTCTGCTTAAGTCATATCTAAATAACAGAATGCAGGCCGTGGCATCAGGCTCCCGCATTTCTAACTTTTGCTCAGTCCATCGTGGTGTCCCTCAGGGGTCTGTTTTGGGACCATTGTTGTTTTCTGTATATGTGAATGATCTTCCTAGTGTCCTGTCAGATTGTGATGTCCACATGTATGCTGACGATGTCCAAATCTATGTTAGTAGGCCTCTTATAAATATTAATGAATGTGTATGTGTAACCAATAATGTGCTTGCTAAAATCGATACTTGGGCTAAAGAGAACGGATTAGGGCTTAACCCGGCTAAAACCAAGTGCATAGTCATATATAAAAGATCCCTCGACACAAGCCAGTTGCCAAAAGTTGTCATTAATGGCACTTCAATTAATTATGTAGAACATGCTGTCAATCTCGGCATAACCTTTAGCAACAACCTAACATGGACTAATCACATATCAAAAGCAACAGGTAAAACATACGGAATGCTGCGGCAGCTCGCACTGACAAAGTCGGTATTACCCTTTCATCTTAAAATGACTATAGCAAAACAAATTCTCGTACCTACACTTTTTTATGGAGTAGAAGTTTTTGGCCACTGTGATTTTAGAGACTTTCAGAAGCTTAATGTGTCACTTAACTCAATAGCTAGATATGTATTTAATAGTAGACGATTCGACCACATATCACACCTAGCTCGGAAGATTTTTGACCTTGGCCTCAAATCGTGGATTAATCTCAGAACTCTTACTTTCATTCATAAGATCATTACAAGCAGAGAACCATCTTATCTTCACAATATGCTAAGACCTGCAGCATCGCAGCGCACAAACAATTTTATATGCCCGAGATGGAAGCTATTATGCTCTGAGAGGCAGTTTTTGATAAATGCTATTCGGCTATGGAACGACCTACCTCATGGTATTAAAACAATTGGAAGCGTAATTCAATTTAAGATGAAGGTTAGGGAAATCATGCAAGATAGGGAATTAGAGTAATAATCAAATAGATATAACAGAATAATTTTAGCAAATACTTTTAATACAATTAAGTTCTATGTCTGTTAGTGTTAAAAATTAAATTTAAATTTAATAATTGTAATAATTTAATTTGAGTTAGGAAAATTGATGAATGTTAAGGATAAAAAAACTGTGACTAGCGCGTTAATTTATAAGTGCCAATGTACTTGTTGCGCTGGGAATAACATAAATAAATAAATAAAAAAAAAATCTTTACTATCCGTTTTCTTAATTTTGAACCTGATGAACGGCAGTGCTAGGAAGTACCTAAGGTAATTGTACCTAGGAATGTACCTTAGTACAAGTTTAGTGTACCTTTTTCCTTGCTTCGGTATTTAAAAATTTGACTTCCTTTTACCAAAAACCCTAGAACATAAAGAAGCGTAACGGCCATACAAGTGAATGTCAGGCAAAATTTTTTCGATGTGGACTTTCGATTTGACATTAGTATGCGGTGTGTGTGTGTGTATTTGTTGGGCTGACTTCGTTTCTCTTCAATTCTGCTTTGACGTCGACGTTGGCAGAACCGTATTCTTTATGCAGTTGTTATTGCAATTTTGCCTTTGTCAGCAGTCGTTCAGCGTAAATGTGCGACGCGCAGGCAAAAGAAACTAGTTTTGCCGAACAAAACTGCAAACGAACAAGTTTGCATACCCTTCAAATTTGAGCAAGTATTAGATCTATATATTTTCAGCACTTCATAATACTTCGACCACGATCCTAACGTTGCGTAGCAAGCAAGGTTGCTGACAAGGTACAGACACTCCACTTGAAAAGGACCAGTCATGGGAACCACTTAAAAAGGTTATCCGGTGTGCGCCACTTGGTGAGAGGCAATGTGTATTCCTTCAGACGAACGTATTCTTATAATTACATACACACAGATATCTTACAAATACTGCCTTAGATAAGTTAGAATTAAAGCTTAGTACTCACACAAACTAAACCGACCGCTAGCGGAATTGGCAACTAATTCCGATGGGGGATAGCGTACTGTCCAGTGTACGCTAAAACGCCAAAACAGCAAATGTGAAACGATCACACTGCACTGTGCCCTATGATTTGCTTGCATTTTAATTGGTTAATTGGCTTTTTTTTTTTAATATTCACGGATATTTAGAGGATATATGGAATGTAGAAGTCATTGGCAGTGCAAAGTCTTACAGTTGATTTCAAATTACGCCAATCGATTGCGACAAAAAGTCGTACTTCTTCTGCTAACATTCCGACAGGTAGGTGTCGGAAAAATTACAAACTATTTTTTCTGCTTCTCGGCGCCGGAATTGAATCAGCTGTGTCTGCCTATCAAGTTAACGGCGCATTAGCTTTCCGAAGCTGAGGAACGGAAATTTTAGTTTGTCTGAGTTCGACCGAGCGTAAAAGGCCTGTTGGAATTTTACGCAAGCTTTCTGACATCCTTTTTATACCCTGTAAAAATCTGAAAAGGGGATCATGAAGTTGTGCAAATGTATGTAACAGCCAGAAGGAAGCTTCTCCGACCCTATAAAGTATATATATTCTTGATCAGCATCAACAGCCGAGTCGATATAGCCATGTCCGTCTGTCTGTATGAACGCGTCGATCTCAGAGACCATAAGAGATAGACACAAATTTTTGCATGCACATAGGTGTATACCGTACCCAGTTCAAGTTTGTTTCAGATTTGGAAAATTACCCCACCCCCACCACCTTTAAACTGCAAAAAACTGTCACAGCCACAATTTTAAAGTTATAACCTGGTGGCTTAATATATACCATCCTAGGCCTTATATCTAACTACTTTCAAAAGGAAAATAAGATAGGAGCAAAAACACAAAAGTTATTAAACAATTTAGCTTATGGGGGCGGGGGAGACATTCACTTCATTCAGCGCTGCCTGCGCAGGCCGCGTGTGAGCGCGCGTGTGTGTGTTTGTGTGCGCTCGTATGTGTGTATGCGTTTGTGTATGTGAGTGTGTTTGCATGTGTGTCTCAATTGAACAGGGTATTTTGTAGTCGACTACAGCGCTCTTACTTGTTTTATATGGAGTTAACACCCGTCGAAATCGAGTTAGTTTGTCTGAGTACTAAGCTTAAGGGATGAGAAATCCTCAATAAAAGGAAGATCGTTCGCAAGAGTGAGTCAGTACAAATTCAAACATACAACCGTGCTCATTAAAGGGGTATAATTCTATACAGGATTATTATCTCAAAAGCAATAATTTAATTATGGATCATTAATAAATGTACTCATAGTAGGATATGACCTTCTATACCCTGAGTCGGACCAATTTTCGAAGGCCAAAGACAAAACTAAGAAAAGGATTAATGGCAAATCGTTTTTTGTCTTCACGTTTTCGCCGCATGCACAGAAAATGATACAAATACAAGTGTATTTAAATCAGGGCTGCAAACCGGTTTTGAACCGAACCGGTTCGAACGCGGAATTCCGGCAATTTTTAATACTGTGAACAAAACCCTGAACCGAGCCACGAGGACGAAAATAGATGAACCCGAAACCGTTCCGAACCCAAGTTTTTGGTTCGGTTCAAAAAAAAAAGGTTTTACACATGAAAATTTATTTGGGTACCCTTGTATGTACGTAACAGCAGAGTCGACAATTAGAAATATAACAATACGGAAAGTCGATCAAGCTAGACCACGATATACTTTGCACATTCGAAAGTGAATGTATGTATACACTTTATACGGTCAGAGATGCTTTGTTCTGGCGGTTACACACATTTGCACACACTTTGTACCTTTGGTACAGAACATAAACAGACACCAAATCAGAGAAAACTGGCACAAATTTTTCATCTTATACCAGAGATGGGCATGCACACATATCGTCACACTTTTCACACGCATACAAGCACAATTTGCGTGCGCCGCATTCGTGTTCTCTAAATAGCTTTCAATGCTTATAGCGTATGTGTGATTTTGTGCAGTCGGCCGCGGCAGAGGTCCTATGCACACGCCGCCCATCTCTGTCTTATACATATAAATATCGAAAAACTTTATTGTCAGCTTGCCATGAAGCTTTGCCTGCTTCGACTGCCCCCCTACACCTCTTCCCTACAAACAAAAACTTCATGAGGAACTTCATGAAGTTTGCTTCACTGTGTAAATGCAGACTAACAATGTATCTAGTCGTCAAGTGTATACCTATTGTATTGTTATTTTGAATATATTGCGAAAAACGTGCAACGAACCAAGGTTCGAACGCCCAAAAACCTCGAACCGTTGGAAAATTTTGGTTCGAACCAGCAAACCGGAGGTTTCGGAAAATTTTTTGGGTTTGCAGCCCTGATTTGGATACGCTTGCACCGCAACAAAGAATTCTCCACCTTGTGGCATTTTGTGTGTTCTAGGGTCTCAAAAGTTATTTAAGCTATAAGCTTCAAATTTGGTCTGTAGGTTGGTAATATACTCTTGGATATTTAACTGGATCAGGGCCGGTATTGAACAGGTATCGAACCGGTTATGAAGTGTTTCAGAGTCATATCTCAGAAGCTATGAACTTGAAATCTGGTCTGTATGTTGCTAATATAGAGTTAGATACTTTACAGGATCAGGACCGGTATCGGTTCGAACCGGTTAAATAGTTGTTCAGAGCAAGGCTGCAAACCAGTTCGAACCGGACACAGAACCGAACCTTATACATTCTTAACATGCAGAACCTGGACCCAAACCGAACCCCCTTTGCTTAGAAGTCTCGAGCTTTAACTTTAGTCAGCTTTTTCAGAACTTAAGTAACTATTACAATATATCGACCGGATAAAAATAATTTTTTTCTGCTGAGTCGGAGCATTATCATTTCAAAATAATATTCAAACTTGGCAAATTATACTATAGTGTTAAAGTCATGTTGTAAAATGGCAAAATCCTTCTCAACAAAAAAATGTCTTATTTTTCCAAAATCTGTTGAAACGATCCTAGAATCGTTGAACCAAGGTTCAAACCAACATCTTAAGTTCGATAAGTATAGAAACCAGCCTTACAACTATGCTTAGACTGATCCACTTCTAAGAGGTTCGGTTATGGATCATTTTGAAGACGGTGTTGAAACCATAAAATTGGCTTAAATAATAGAGCAATCAATCGACATGGCAGAACAATGTTAGCCATCAGTAAATAAAAAATTCCTAATCAAGACGCGGAAAATGACAGATTTGTTTGATTTTCAACCGATCTTCTTTATAATTGTTTGGTCAGTTATTTTCCAGACTCTGGCAAGGAAAATTACGGGACTAATTTGTATGTGGAAAACGTAATTTTCAATATTGGGATTTTGGAAAAAGTTTAAACCCAGAATCCCAACAAGTTAATTGTTCCATCACACTCACCTAGGTCCATTCTGTTCCAATTCGTGTAGCTTAACCTCCAGTTTCTTGCCCTCGTCTCGTAATTCCTCGTACTTCTTAACTGTGTCCTCCATCTTGATTTGTGTATTCCTTATATTATACTCCTGCCTGGCATAGCTCGCCTCATCTCCCGCACTTTTGGGTGAACGTTGCTTGACCAGCTTGGCATGCTCCGCTTTGTATGTAACTATCGTTTCCTTAACACCCTTCACCCTTTTGCGATGCTCAATGATTTTGTTTTGCGATGCGATAATCTCGTGCATATGCACCGCTCGCTTCTGCATGGCATGCTTCTCCTGCATGCTTATGATCCATTCCAAGGCGTCGCCTAGCGAAACTGGAAAATTGCCTGCGTAATTGAAGTCCAGACGATGGGATAAGTAGCTGGCCGACTCTAGTAAACGATTGAACTCCCGCTCAATCACATCGTCTTTCTCCTTGGGCACCGGTTTGCCATCCGGGCCGTATAGAGGACAAGTCTGCTGTATGGGCACCAGATCCATGCCAATTTGTTTACTTAGAATGGTCATGGGATTGCCATAGACACCGGTCACCACCATGGCACCCAAATCAGCTGTATAGCTATTCTTGCGAAATGTGGCTATGCGTCCACCCACACGATCTCGGGCCTCCAGCACGATGACATCCATGCCAAATTGCTGCAGCTGCTGGGCCACCGCCAGTCCGGATATACCAGCTCCAATAACAATCACCTTGCCCAGTTTTTTGGCGGGAATGGGACGCAGACGTTTGAATAAACCGAAATTGATGAAGCCATGTCGCTCCAGGAAGGAGTGAATGCGCTTCACCAGATTCGGTTCGCTATCAAACGGAGGCGGTAGATTCTTCAAAGCATTCTCGAAGGTCAACTGCAGCTTGGGATTATCCACCCACATGTGCAGCAGGCTATTGCGTATGTTAAGGAATACCCGATGTCCAAGTATGCCAGAGCGGCTGATGTCCGGAAAACAGGCCTCCTCATTGGTGGTCATCTTGCTAAAGGGCAGGCGTGACTGAAAGACGGCACCCTCCTGACCGGACAGAACAGTGGGTGTGCCCACATCCCGCCCAGACTCGGCGCTGCCATTTGTCGGGTTGCCCTCAGTTGTTGTGGTTGTCGTTGTCTTACGCGATTGGGTATGAGCCGTGTGCGTGCGTTTCTCAGTGGCAGGGGGCACTTGGCTGCTAGTTGCGGAGGCGGAGGTGGAACTAGATTTCTCACTAGGCGGTGTCTCGGGGGGTGCTGCATTATTATTTGCTGTGGGTTTATTTGTATAGTCCACCTTGGGTTTATTGCGTCTACTGGTACGTCGCTCATCGCTGGCACTGGTCGCACTAGTGGCCGGTGTGGCCTCATTGGAGTCATCATCGAATTTTGTTTTCTGAGCGGTGGTGGTGGGGACAGTTCGCTTAGGCGAGGGTTCACCATCCGAGTCGTCGCTGATGAGAGTCACATACTCGATGGGCTCAGCCATTTTGCTGCTGCCAACAACGCTGCCGCTGCCAACGGCTGGATTTGACTTCATTGTATTTGTCCTTTCAGGGAAAACATAAACAATGTTGAAAAGATTTGCGTACTTTTCTTATTCTTAACACACAACAATTACAATTTCTTCACCTTCAGCTAGCGCTATAAAAGTGCTTTTTTTTTTGCTATCGGGAAGTTCTCATTTTAAACAAAAAGTTGTTTCTTTTTTTTTTTTGCATTTGCTTCTTTTTCCACTTTTTTGTTGTTGTTATTGCTGGGCCGTTCCAACCCACAGCTGGAACTAGTTCTGGCACTCAACTGTATGCGGCGTTATTGTTTTAACACTCAGTTGTGTATAATCTGTACAGCCTACTTGGATGCTTATATCGCTTCATTTTTGTTAAAATTGGTTTTTAAAACTGAAATTAATTGTTTATTTGTCAAATGAATGCGTTCAACAAAATACTTCTTTCCCGCACTGCCATGGTCACACTATCGATAGGTCGATACCGGCAGCCCTTCGAACTGAGGCAGCTCGCGATTATGGGTAAAGCGAATATGTGAAGCAACCAAATTTTATATGCTTGCACAGCGATTTGACTGAGAAGTGTTTTAATTAAATTTTTTTTTATTTTGGCGTAGACATTTATAACCGAATCATCCTTCTATACAAGAAATTGAACTATAGCGATATAAAACGAAGAATCAAACTAGCTATCTATCTATGGAACTAGTCTAACTAATACCTTGCACATAGTACAGTAATTCCGACCAAAAATTAGTTAAATATATATATTTCATTGCTCACTTTAATAATATTGTGGAAAAATTTTCAAATTGACTGTATTACTCAATATCTAACCTTAGCAATTTTTAGAGGTTGAGAACCATATGAGTTGGAAACCATGTGGCAGTTATATGATATAGACGTCCGATCTGCGTGAAATTTACATTTTTGAAAAGCTTAAGAAATCGACACATTCAATCAAATTGCATTGAAACTGACTGCGTGAGACCAAAAAATTTCGAAAAAAATTTCCTCGGTGAATGCAAATTGCAACTCGATTATCATGCAAAAAAGTCGAAGCTGTCATCCACGGTTTCTTTATAAATAAATTTTGAAATATGCAGTGTTTGTACCAAAAAAATTATTATGCTTTTCGACAAATGTCAAATAAATAATAAAAAATTAAATTTTTTGAGCAATTTACCCCTAAAATTTAACTGCATTAGAGTTTTTAGGTTCATAAAGCGCACCAAAAGCAACATACAAAGTAATCTATATGGTCTAAGTGACTTGCAAAACATTTTTGGGTTCGAAATTATGTCATAGTTGCAGCCAAAGCACAGTGTGTCGTCTACAACAATCTAGAAAATGAAAACTATTTTATGATGTTTTTGTACTTATAAGGTCGAACTATAAAACAAATTGTTCCAGAGGGGGGGTCGGACATACACCGTTCGTTAGTTAGGGGCACTTAAAAATTAGAGATGGATTTTCCATGTAATATTTTATTTATGAAAGTATTTATCATTTTTTAATTTAAAATTATTTAGTTTTAACGTAGAAGTATCGGTGAATTTCAATATTGTGTGTATCATAGCGTCAGACTCATTTCAGGCGAAATTTTCTGAACACACCTCTAACACTAACTTGTAATTAGACTTACAGTCTATCGGAAAAAAAACAACTTTTTGCAAGTCGGTGCAAAACAAACTTATGCATTTTGAAAAGACCTTGAAACGACCAAAGCAAAAACCAAAAACCAAGCAAAAACATTTCTTATCTTTAATGTCCCGTTACTTCTGAGTTCGCAATTCTTGTTTTTTTTTTTGCATTTTCGTAATAGTGGGACATTTTGGTATAACATATGTGAAAATATATTATTCTGAGAACTTTTTTTTTTCCTTTTTCATCGTCTAGATTGCTAAAACAACACACTGCGCAAAGTATGGAAACTTACCCTTCACATCCACTAGTTTTTAAATGTTTTTTGTCTTAACTGATTGTGGGTAGATACTTTTAAGCTCTTTTCCACACCCGCCGTAGACAAATCGGGCGACTTTGTGGAGTCGGAATATGGATATATATTCGAAATATGTTTTTTTTTTGCGGTTATTTGACGAAAAGCAAAACCCTTTTTTTTTGGTACAAAAACTGCATATTTTTAAAATTCATTTAGCAAATCATCAAGAATCTCGCTCGTCTCTCTCTCTCTCTCTCGCACTAAGATTGCCTGTGTTGAACGGTTAGGGTATGTTGCTGTGGTTGTTGGTGGGGGGGTGGGTGCTGTTAACTGGCCGTTTTTCGCCTAACTTGAGCCCATAACTTGAGTATCGTTCATCCGATCTTTATCATTCAGCAAATCGATAAAGAATTTTGTTTACAAGGTATCTCTAGAAGGAACGAACGATCTATCTCCAAAACTGTAGGAGATATGAAGTTTTTTCCAAATTACGGGGGCGGGAGGGGGCGTGGCAAAAATTGAAAATAAACTTGAAAATACATAGAGTATATTAAGTTTGTGCAAAAGTATGTAACAGGGAGAAGGAATCATTTCCGACCCTATAAAGTATATATATTCTTGATCAGCATCAACAGCCGAGTCGATATAGCCATGTCCGTCTGTCCCTCTGTCTGTCTGTCTGTCCGTATGAACGAAGAGATCTCAGAGATGGTAAGAGATAGAGGTTTGACATGTATGGGACATAAATTTCTTATACTTGCAGGCAGATCAAGTTTATTTTTAATTTTTGCCACGCCCTCTCGCGCCCCCGCAATTTGGAAAAAACCTCATATCTCCTACAGTTTTGACGCTCTCTAAGTACTCTCTCTCTCTCTCTCTCTTTCTCTCTCGCACTAAGATTGCCTGTGTTGAACGGTTAGGGTATGTTGCTGTGGTTGTTGGTGGGGGGGTGGGTGCTGTTAACTGGCCGTTTTTTGCCCATAACTTGAGTATCGTTCATCCGATCTTTATCATTCAGCAAATCGATAAAGAATTTTGTTTACAAGGTATCTCTAGAAGGAACGAACGATCTATCTCCAAAACTGTAGGAGATATGAAGTTTTTTCCAAATTACGGGGGCGGGAGGGGCGATGGAGTCTGTACATAGGTATCGTCTAGACAGGAACGAACGAATCTATCTCCAAAACTGTAGGAGATATGATAGTTTTTGATCAGCATCAATTACGCCGGGGCGATGGAGCCATGTCCGTGCCGCCCTCTGTCGCGCAACCGAATTGAAAATAAATCTCAGAGATAATACATAGAGTATATTGAAGTTTGTGCAAAAGTATGTAACAGGGAGAATGGAATCATTTCCGACCCTATAAAGTATATAACCTTAATTATAATTCTTGATCAGCATCAACAGCCGAGTCGATATAGCCATGTCCGTCTGTCCCTCTGTCTGTCTGTCTGTCCGTATGAACGAAGAGATCTCAGAGATGGTAAGAGATAGAGGTTTGACATGTATGGGACATAAATTTCTTATACTTGCAGGCAGATCAAGTTTATTTTTAATTTTTGCCACGCCCTCTCGCGCCCCCGCAATTTGGAAAAAACCTCATATCTCCTACAGTTTTGATGATAGATGCTTTGTACTTTCTAGAGATATCTAGTACTCAAAATTATTTATCGATTTGCTGAAGAAATGATAAAGAGTTTGAGAAGCTTTTTCATGGCTAGTTACTTTTACAGCTGGCGCCAATAGCTGGTGAAGGTGAATTAATTTTCTAAAGAAAGAAAAAAACTTTTTATTTGAAGGTCCGAGGCGGGATAAGACCCACGCTTCCTGTATAGCAGGCCGACACACTAACCGCTGCACTACACCGGTACAATTTCAAAATTTTCATTTACTTTGTCAAAAAATAAGGTAAAAGGTAATTCAATTTGAATGAGAATGTGGGAAACTTATTAATTTAATCATTCTTTCAATTTGGAATTGTCGGTGTGACTGTGAAAATAAAAATAAATAGCTAAAAATATTTTATTTATTTATTTACTTTTAGTTTTAATGGTTTGTGGTTCGTAGGAGCGATTCTTTTTTAATCCTAAACTGCGGGGCGTTTCATATAGTCTTTATGTCATGTGGTAGTCGGTTCGAACAGCGAATGCAAGCCCAACTTTTTTTCATATAATATTGTTTGCTCTTCTTGACATACTGAAATTAAGTTTCTGGTACAGGTATGAAGGTTCATGAGTCCAAAGTTTGGACTCCAAACTATTTTATGTAAAAGAACTAGACTTCTTACGTCCATCCACGACTGCAGGGGTAAATTAAATTTATTTATAGAAACATCGGGTATTCTGTCAGTTTGTTTTCGATTGTATATATAATCTACCTCTGGTAGTCCCTCCACGATATAGCCAGTTCTGAATGAATCCCGATTCATAAGCAATATTGTGGCATTTTAACATTTAATAACATAGAATGGAAAACTTGGCGGTTGCCTTGGCCACAACTCATGGGCCGCAGCCAGTTTCTCCCACTGTGCTAAGCCACCATGTCAACGCCATTGACACAGCTGCTGCTCCTATTGCTGGCACTTGGGAATTCCACATCGTATCGATAGAAAATCTAGCTTTTTGGTGGAAAAATTCTAAATGTAGGGACAGTGACTTGACCATGCGTGACAGTGAATTGATCATCCGTCGCTGGATGATTTCCCGAATGGACAGTTATCTCTTATGTTCATCCAGCGAATGACCTCTAGAATGTACCAGTAGAACAATGGTTTAACACAACCGGATTTGACTTCCTATGATCGGCCAGTGCGTGGTGCGTTACCGGAACAGAATTTTGCAGACCAAAGCTAAAATGGTCGTTTGCTTATGGCTTCGTTGTCATAGGTGTCGCATATGATTATTTGAGATTGCTTCTTATCTTTTCGGAAGTAAAATTGGCCGAAAATGATCAATTTTGCTTTGAGATTTAAATACTGAGCATACAAGGAGCCAGGTCCTAGATTTGAGCTTCACTGTACCTATCTATTCTATTACAGAGGTGACCAGAATGAGTACAATGAAGAAATACAAATGAAGAAAATATTTGTGGAACAACAAAAACCACAAGAGAAAGAAAGAGAAAGCCGATTTTTGTTTGTATGTCAGCCAACAACAAAACCTTCGCTCGGAGAGATAGAGGTGAGAGATACAAGTGAAGTTGTTGTTGCAGGGCTGTACTCGCGGCTATTCCTATGCGAAAAACAACAACGAAATCATTCGCAGCCAACTAAAAAAACCTTCGCTCTTGGAGAGAACACATTTGAATGTGTTGCAGTACGCTTAGCCATCTATAGTAGGGTTCCCCAAGTAGAGAGCGCGAAAATGTGTCTGTCTCTCTCTCTCTCTCTCTCTCTCTAAGCATTCGGTATGAATTGGCGTGTATGTTCGGCCCCAGGGAGCTATGGCTGGGCAACTCTGATTTCTACGCGCGGCTATCCCTTTGCGGAAAACAACTACCCCTTATCTATTAGATTTTGGTCCCAGATCTCACTTGATTTCTGCATTTCATTTGATTCAGTAAACGAACAAATCCATTACCTATAAATATACCTTTTAATACATTTCCTTAATAACTACTTCAACCCTCTTCCCATAGGCCAATTGAGACTCCACACCAGTTACTGGTTATTTGCTCTAAATCTTTTCTTGAGAGTATTTAAATACCAAAATCAATCCCGATCATCACAGCATCCATCGTAGATGATATTTGAGGTACAGGCTTGCATGGTTTCATCAAAAAAGTGATCCCAATGACAGGTATGCTCCTCCGTCTCAAAACCGTCCACACAGCTGATGAAATTATGACAATTGTTGCTACTGCTAGTCACCAGCATAGTGCCACGACCTTCACAACGATTGTGGGTGCAGACAACTGAAGTGGCTATATCGCAGCGCTGACGTTCCACATCAAAGAAATATCCCTCTGCACATTGATCCCAATCGGGATCAACATCCTCTACACTTCCCAGATCCTTGCAATGGAAGTAACCGCGACAGGTAACACCATCCGGTTGATAACCCTTCAGTGCCCCTTTCAGACCCTTGCACACACCTTTCTTCGGATGAGCAGTGCAGTCTGCCAGATGGGGCGCCACACATGTGCCGGTCGCTGCATTAAAATATTTGGTTTCCTTTAGAGTTGAGCAGGATTTGACCACATGTTTGCCATTCTTGTCGCACTCATAGTAGCTGGTACAGTCGTTCTCATTACGGAATTTAGTTTTATCGGGTAAAATTTCACATATATTGGCCACATCGACACACTCCGAATCCTCGGAATGCACACAGGTCTGTGAGGTTTCCTCAAAATGCTGATCCCCTTCGCAAAGACCCTGCAAGGGTTCACCATTCCGACAGAAGAAATAGTACTGACAATCCGTGGGATCTGATACCCACATATCATGCCGTCCCTCGCAACGATTACCACAATATGCGGTGCTGCTGGCCAGAGCCTTACCGCACTGTTGAGAGGAGGGATCAAAGTACTTATCGCTGGGACATTTTTCTACGGAACCCTCACCATCAATGCACTCGATATACTCATTACAGGTGCCAGGCTTGCGGATTAAAGTATTATTTTGGAATAGACGACACAATTCCTCATACTCCTTCAGAGCATTAACCGAGCAGCAGCAAAAGGTCAGTAGATATACAGCCAAGGCGGCGTAGAAACGCATGGTGGATAACTGAAATAATGAAAGATTTTAGACTAATCAGAAAGAAATGCTTCAAAAATTGCGTCTTACTTGTGTTTAGTTACTCGTATACCTGCAGACTAAATTGAGATACGTCAATGAATGCTGTTTATATGGTTTCCCGCTACTGAAACGAACACTTTATTACCTGCCTTTTCAAACTTTTCAAATCTTATCTGTATTTCTTGTCTTGTTATTGTTCATAAAAGGGAAAGTTATTTTAGTTCGAATCAACTGAAACTGATCCTCCTTTGAAACAAAAAAAATTGCTGATCCTCTCACGTCAGCCGTCATAAGCATACACGCTATTTCACATGTCCAACGTATGGCTGGTAGCTTCCACAATGGCGTCTCGACCCCCTCATAAATGTACAATTGCCACTTACTTGTTGCTAATTAATTGATCTATAAATAAGAATAAAAATTGGCTTCCTATCGCAAAGCTGATTGTGTGTTTATTTTGCCACCATAAACGTGTCAGGTTGATTGTAAAAAACCCAACACATACTACGACTACCATTGGCTTCTGTCTGATCGTTTTCACTTATTTTTTGTCAACTTTTTTGATTTTTTTTTCTTTGCAATTTTTGAATTACACACTCTGATAGCGTATGAATGAATTGAAACGATAATTGAACACCTGATGCACAAAAATAGATAGCACGATTAAGTGGTAAATGGACGTTGTGAGATTCATCTGGGCTTATGTCATTCTTAAGAAAGGTGTTGAAAAGTCCAGGCCCAAAATTTTTGTGCCGTGTCTTTTTATTATACCCTAACTAGGGATAGACGCGGGAGAGAACGATAATAAACGGCGAGATCGGGCAGGACGGCTTTATAATTAAAGTTCAAAACGGGGAAGATTTTAAAATCCTAGGAATGGGGATTTAGAATTTTGAAAGGGTTCTGATAAGGAAACGGGTGCGTTCTTTTGAAATTTCCTTAATAATTGCATAGATGACTTCAAAACAAACTGACCAAAACAAAACCAATGTTGGGTTATTTTTATGACATGTCCTTGAGATATCATTAAAAGTCCTTTTTTTACCCTTGTAGAGGCTTTCTACTGTAAATGTTGGCTGTTAAGCCAACAGCCCCAAAAGATCCAGGCCAAGCTTCTCTCAATCTCTTGGCGTGTGTGCTTATATTTTTTTGCACAAGAGAAAGATATCTACAGTAGAGCTGGGCAAAACATCGATATTTTTAGCGATGTATCGATGTTTTAAAAAACTTACAAACATCGATGTTTTTTATGGAAACATCGATGTTATTACTTTTCTTTCATATCTAAAAGCGTCTGCAAAGGTAGCGAGAAATTTGCGGGAAGTTTTATTTAAGTTTATAATATTTTACAATAATTATTTGTCAATTAAATATGAGAAAATGCGAGAACTTATTTACGTAATGGAGTTATATGTGACTGTGCAGGATTTCAAATAATGAAGAATCAAATGCAGCTGAAGAAGTCGAACCTATACCATTTTGGAAGGTAAATGCAGTGTATCTATAAATGGATACTAGTATACATTTTGTTTCCCGAAGAAACGCCGAAGCAGCCTTAAGAAACGATATCAGTGTATGCTAGAGCTGCAAAAACATCGATAGTACTATCGATATATCGAATAACTGGTTTTGTTTCACACTATCGATGGTTATTTTACTCTATCGATAGCCATTTTTCCATTCTTTGGCATTTTTCGCTAGCGTTGGGAAAGCAGATCGGGTTTTAGAGGGGTAAGGAAATTATAGATATTATACAAAATATGAAGATAAGGATTCACTGGTGTGCTCATGATCAGCATCAACAACAATTTCATTAATAATAGCAGCGGCATTACCAGAGTTGTTAATACTGCTGCTCTTATGCCTAACTGGAGCGATAAAAAAAAACTTCTGGTGTTTGAGGAGCGCACCATTCCCAACTTTTCCAATTTGAGACCCCAAATTTAAGAGAGAAGGGATTAGATCTAAATGTAAAGATGTAAAGATCTCAATAACTAATGAAATGACGTAATCATTTAAGTTTATATTATTCTTAAAAAAAACTTTGGAGTCTGAAGATCTCTTTAATTTATGAAAAGAAAACGTTCAGTTTATATTACTCATAATATTAAAATTTTGAATCTGTAGCTCTAATAAATTAATCAGGCTCGAACCAAAACCAACTCCCAAAAACCTCGAACCTTAAATTTCCGAACCTTAACCGTTGGTAAATTTTGGTTCGAACCTGCAAGCCGGAGGTTCCGAAAATTTTTTTGGGTTTGCAGCCCTGAAATTAATCATATAAAATTAAAGTTATTATGCTTTCTAATTTTATGTTTTAATATATAATATCGACATCTTGTCTAAAAACTAAACGATAGTTTTGCAGCTCTAGTGTGTGCCAGCTACGTCCTTCAAATCAGAACGCTTGTTCAGCAAAGCAGGACAACTCATCTCTTACCGCAGATGCTCTTTAAACTCAACTATAGTGAATAAGCTGTTGTTCGTAAACAAAAACATATCAATATAGTTGGATTTCTGTAGAAATGCAAATATTATTTTGATAGTTAACTTTACCTATCAATGGGCATTTCCACAGAAAGGTCAACCGAAAACATCTATTTTGCATTTTTGCGCAGCTGACTTATCTTATGTATATCAATATAAGTTCCTGAATCAAAATTTTTATATTTTTTATGATTACGCAAAAGGATACATATATATATATATTTATGAAAAGCATCAGCAGTACGGCAGAATCATCAATGTTTTTTTCAACACATCAGAAACATCGAAAATATCGATGCTTTGCTAGCTCTAACCTACAGTTTAACGCCGCATCCGAACGGCAAAGTTTGACAATTTTGCTTTTTCATTGCTAGTGTTACTTCACAGCTGGCGCCAGTTGCTGATGAAGGTGACCGGATGTGTAAAAGCTATTTTCTAAAGAAAGAAAAAAACTTTTTAATTAAATGGTCGGAGGCGGGATTGAACCCACGCCTCCTGCACAGCAGGCCGACACACTAACCGCTGAGCCACACCCGACCACACTACTAGAGGGTATATTAAGAGGAAGCATCTCCGACCACATAAAGTATATATATTCATGATCAGTATGAAGAGCTGATATATTGCCTTATCCGTCTGTTTCTATGCAATCTCCTCCGCAGTGTTTGGAAGTACCTAGGTACAAATACCTAGGTACATACCTAGATACATATTTTGTGTACCTTTTACCTTTGTATTTTCAAATTCGAGTACCTTTTACCTTACCTAGGTCTTAATTTTCATTTACCTTGTCAATAAGTAAGGGACTAGGTACTTTTCGTACGAGATTTTTTTCGCGTCGATTACATTATAGCCAAGATATGTTGCCGCTTTGCCATGTTAAAGAAAAAAGTTTCAGGGACCTGTTTGTGGCTATCACTGGACGTCCAGTGAACATTCCCTGTTCAAAAACTATACGATCCTAGCTAGATAAGAGGAAGGAGGACTATTTTAAGACCAATTTTGTTCTGAAGCCCGGTTTCAAATCGAGAAGTTTTTACGAAAGTGAAAAAAAAAAATAGTATAAGAAAAATATCGCTGGTATTTTTCAAAATACTCATTTTATTTGTACGACTGTTGATATCTGGAGTTGCAATAACAAAAGCTACTTTGGTGTAACTGGCCACTTTATAGATAGCAATCTACATCGTCATTCTCTTGTGTGCGATTTTCCCCCCACACATGAAATACTTGCTTCTATATTAGCTGAAGTTCATAGCAAATACGGACCTAGAAATACCAATATATGTGGAATAGTTGCAGATAAATCATCCAACTTCTGTAAAGCATTAATAGTGTTCAGTTTTTAGAAGAGTCTGATTTAAAAGTAATAGACCTGGATAGTTCAGCTGTTAAAAGTAAAATTGGCTCAAACAGCACCCCCAGGAGGGCCAGGGCCCTATAATTTTTCGCACAAGAGAAAGGGACCTACAGTTTAACGCCGAATCCGAACGGCAATAGTTAGAGAATTTGCTTTTTCATGGCTAGTTACTTCACAGCTGGCGCCAGTAGCTGGTGAAGGTGATCGGGTGTGTAAAAGCTTTTTTCTAAAGAAAGAAAAAACTTTTTCTATTAGATGGTCCGAGGCGGGATCGAACCCACAACCTCCCGCACCAGCCGCCACACATACGACTGGTACGCCACGCCCGACCACAGTTCAGCTGTTGCTGAAATTATTTTGCCAAGGTTTAGATGCGCATCTTACATTTTGAACTTAGTTGTCACGAAAGATGCAGGCTCTAGAGTTCTTCCTTAGACTTTGGGTTTGTCCACTATAATATTTCCAAAATTTAAATTGACGTGAGCTCCATATTAAAACAACTAAATTGTAAAGTGTTTTAAATACTGGCTTGTTAAAGAACTTACGGAAAATTTTGAAACTGTTGTCAATAAAATTTCAAATATTAATGATTCTGAAGTCTTTTAAGATATCAGTTATGGAAGATTCCATGATAGTTCTCAGTATTGTTATGAAAATTCCAATATTGAAATGGAAGCCTTAACTTATCTTGCCGACTATAGCAAATCTTTTGAATCTTTACTTAAGTATAAAAATATTTATTTTAAAGTTAAGAAATAGTAACTTACGATAATATCAAAAAAAAGTCAAAACAAAAGTATGGGCCTTTTGCAACTTTAATCTCAAATTAATAAATATCTCTTCGTGATGGACCATTTCTCAAAACAGATTTGGTTTCAGCACACGAAAATCATTTGGAATCACCAATATATATACTGGACCTTGTTGCCTAGTGTTATAATTCAATATAATCAACACAAGTCAACAGAGATTAATTACAACATTTTGGAATAGCAATGGTATGTTTGGACAGCGGCTGTTTCGAGAATCAAACACTTGCAAATTTCGATTTATCTGCCAATGTTTTTTTTGCTAATAAAGGCTTGAGGATTCCAATAGTGTAAAGTCCCCGCCTAAAACTAGTCAAAACTAGGAATGCAACAGCCACAGAGTTTCATTTTTAAATTTTAATAAGATTTGATTTTTAAATAAGTTTCCATTCGTCAGCGTTTACCTATAAACAGGAATAAATCTTAAATATTTTTGGTGTTTTTTTTTTACAATTTGCAACTTTGCGTGGAGAGTGCCCAAAAGTACCCCTCACATTTCCCTTGCCGCCTGGCTAAATATTTTCTTTGAATATTGCGCTATAGCTGGAGGTATGCGCTTTTACGCGGTTTTCCTTTGGTTTTGATAAAATCGATTTTTAAATTGTATTCCCATTTGAAATCATGCAACTTTCTATTATACAATTAGCCAAAGATATGCTTTTGTTATCAAAATGTCGGATTTGCTAGCAAAAATATCTCTGAAAAATATAAATGAAAAATATCTCAGTAAAATATCGCGATATATCGATATTTCAATATATTGATTTTTTTCCGCCATCGCTAGTACATACATTTTTCACACAATATATGTCAAGTGGAACTTACCATCTGGTAAGTAAGCGCCTCTTCTTGTCCCTTTGTCTATTTAAATTTAGTTAGGTTGTATCTATTAAATACGATACTTATCCAGACTAGCATTTTTTAGCCGGCTCGAAGCCAGGTTATGTTTGCACATAACTTTAAACAGGAAGACAGAACACCACAAAGGAGGCTGGTTGACCGTACAGCTGTTTCACGAACTTCCCAATTCAATCTTCAGCGGTCTTTGCCTGACTACTGCAAGCCAGCAGCTGCCTTCTTATGCCAGCGCTGTTATAACCGCAAAAACCAGGCACTACAAGACAGCGCAAAGTTGCCACAAATAAACATAATGTAACCTCGAGACGGCTAAGACTTACAATCAAACTAGATTACACTAGGCAACAGAATTAGACTTTTTCCAGTATAATGAAGGGTGTAATCGTACAATTCTTTTTGATGTTTTATTTTAGAGTTAAGAAATTGAAATTTACGATTTTATCAAAAAAAGTCAAAACAAAGGTATAGGTTCCCCACAAAACGCGACTAAAAACACAGTTTTTGCCACTTTAAGCTCAAATTACTAAAAATCTCAACGTAATGGACCATTTCTGAAAACAGATTCGTGTTCAGTACACGAAAATCATCTAGAATCATCACCAGCCCTTCAATATACTGAACCTTGTTGCCTAGTGTTATTCTAAAGGTCGTAGAAACGCTAAGAGAGATCCGTGATTTGAGTCTCATGTTCAAGTTTAAGCCATCCCAGTATGCCGAGTATTCGAGAATGAACCGGAAACCTTAAAAAGATTCGTAGTTACGTTTACATTTCGACTTTAGTTTCTAATACCGATCGCGTCCATCCCGATAATTTATTATCTGATGGAACGTTCTTTATGATTCCCCAAATCCAACCACCCTGCTATAATACAATTTGCTTTTAATATATGAACATTGATTAACACACCGCATAGGTCAGCACATTGGGCACACAGGCTCCCAGCGCTTCATCGAAAAAGTAATTGTTGCAACTCTTCTCATCCAACTTGATGCCATCCACACAGCGCAGATAATTACGACAACCCTTTGTGCTGCTCAGTACAAAGTTCAGCGAGCGTCCATCGCAACGATCCTCTGCGCAAGCAACCAGATTGGGTTCACGACACGTTTGAGTTTTGGCATCAAAAAATGTATCCCTGGGACATAGGTTCCACAGTGGGTTTGCATCGGGTGTACCGTCCGCCTGTTCGGTACAAATGAAATAGCCCCGACAAGTGGCACCATCCGATACGAGTTTGTTTTTATACGGACTTTTCACGGTGCCGCATACATTAGTGGGCAGTGGATGGGCATCGCAGTCTGCTTGGGATTTGGCCACACATTTACCGGTACTAGCCTCGTAGTAGGTTTTGGAGCAGGTTTTAGTTTGCAGCTTACCATTGGTGCAGGTATGATACAGATGACAACCCTGGACATTGTCAAAGTTAACCCCATTTTTCACAATGCTGCAGTAGTCAAAATCCAACGCAGTACATTCCGATTCATGGAGTCGTGTACAGCTTTGGGTAGTGGCATTAAAGTGAGTTTCTTCCGGGCAGGTGCCGTACAAGGGTGTCTTCTCATCAGCGCAGTAGTAGTAACCATAGCAGGACTTTGGATCGGAGACAAACTGAGCTGTGGCACTGAGGCACGACACCTCGCAGCTGGAGTCGGAGCTTAAGGCTTTAACGCAAGTTTCCTTATCTTTGTCAAAGAATGGAGTGGAGCCCGTACAGCTGGAAATGTGGCTAACAAAGTCAATGCACTTGATATAGCGACTACATGAATCCGGGTCACGTATAATTGTGTTATTCGGGAACAGATGGCAAACGTCCTCCTTGCGAGCATCAGCCAAGGGACTGGTTAATACCACAAGGGCCACCAGACCCAAGCACCAATCTAAAACTGCAAAGTATTTAGATGTTTAGACATAATGACCACATTATGGACAGCAGAAAAATACGCACCTCTCATGGTCGAACGATGTGTTGGCCTCCAACTAAAAACGCTTAATGCGCACAGAACACAAAACTTGATTGGTTTTATTAACTCATATATCGAAGGATCAGTTATATATTTTTTATATATAAGTGGTATAACCACTTAATTATTTATTTTCATTGATAACCATTTTGACTTTTTTTTGTCTAACCAGTGCGAGAGTAACACACATTCGGTGAGATAAGATTGTTCAAATTCGCACCAGAGTTTTTGTGGGGGGGCCAACTCAAGAACACCCTTAATGCCATTCAAATGGTTTATATACATGGTGAACCAACTTAAGTCATTTCTGCTGCCTACTTTTAGGCTTGACATGATACAAATCTCTCTAATATAGTTTACTTTTGGGAGTATTGGTAAAAAAGGATTTAAAACTATAAAGAATATTGAAAGGTCCTTTGAGCCGGATATTCTGGAAACAATGTTTTGTAGCACAGGAGGTTGTTAAGGCTTAGGGACAATTTAAGTCACAATTTTTGGTCTAGGTGGAACAGCCATTGTTGTAAGCGAGTCAAAGTAGGCTCTAATTCGTCTTCCAATGTTTTTGGAGGGGCTGACATGATGCACTACATCGACTTTTGAAAATTTTGATGACCTACGGGCTTCTTTCACACTGACCATTAACGAGCTTAAGGGGATCCTTGGGCTTGGACGTCTGAGGTTTAGCTGATTTTTAAAAACAAATTTTTATTCTGTTTTCTTGTATTTGGTTGCACAATTTATAAAAAAGGATATAAAATCAAAACATTTGTCAATACGTAAGCTGCTTGAAAAGTTCTCGGACTCAAAAAATAGAAAGCAAACCTGAAAACGGGGAATCGGTTACTATGAATGCCTTTTTCGTTCCTACCACAATCAAAAAAATCTATATTAGACAATTTAATGAACATGGCATCTGTGACAACGGTGTCAGCAGTGAAAATTCGAAGCGGGCCAGTGTAGGGTTGCTCCAAAGTTTACTTGACAGGAGCTGCAATTTGCAGACTCTGGAAGCAGAGCATCTATGGCCCGCTGCGATGACCTGTTGGAGTTGTAGTTAAATATATTGTAAGCTCGCGTTGAGGCCGTTGCTTCAAGTTCGCCTGAGCAGGCTGAGCAGGCCACCTCTCATCGAGGTGGTGGTTGTGCCTCTAGTTGGGAACTTTGTAGAACGACTTTAAGGCCTAGTACTGAGGGCGTTCAAATTTTCCTTTCGTCACAGTATTTCATATTATTAGAAACACCTTGGCTTTGCATTGATGCTCATGTGCTTTTAGAAAGTGTTTCTATTTATGTGAAATACTGTGACGAAAGGAAAATTCGAACGCCCTCAGTACTAGGCTCAAGGTGCCTCTAGTTGAGGACTTTGAGGTTGTTGTTTTGACTCTAGTTAAGGTGGTTATTTTGCCTCTATTATGCTATGAAACCAATGTGGGAATTATGATTGTCAGAGTTTTTTTTCCACTAATAATATTTATTCTTAGCTTTAACTTAACAAACTGAATATGTAAACGTCTGCGGTCATCTTGTATCATTCTGTGTATCACTGTATGAGATGGTGTGCGGTCACTCTTGCAATCGCAAATCCAGTTCATCCAACTAGTTCTTACATCGCTGACAACTGTCGATGCTCTGTGCCACAGAGTCTGTGGGAGCGCTCCATTTTACACTTAACTCGCGCGCACACACACTTAACTCTTGGCCATTCTGTGATAGTAATAGTAATAGACACCGGTTGCTGCCAAGAAGGCGGCGCCCTGATATAAGCGGCCGCCAAAATTCAGCAATCAGAAAAACATGTAAACCTCAGCAACTTAACAACCACAGTGGAATGTGCCAAAAAACATTAATCAAATTTACATAAATAAAGTGCCAACCACATGCAAACGCCGCGTATCACACAAATAGAAAATACGACGTACTCAAGCACGCTCATGCACGCATGTGAGCACGCCCAGAAACAAATAAAACAACAACGACCCATAAAAAGGGGTTTTAAATTGACTGAAGCTACATTGTGTCGGCTCTACCAGGTGCTTCGCATCTCATAGTCTGAGCTCAGTAGCAGACGGACTCTTGTTTTGCAAAACAGAAAATCACGTTTTGGTGGGAGTGTCGAGATTTTTATACTCTGAACCGAAGGTACATAGAGTATATTAAGTTTGTGCAAAAGTAAGTAACAGGGAGAAGGAATCGTTTCCGACCCTATAAAGTATATACATATATTCTTGATCAGCATCAACAGCCGAGTCGATATAGCCATGTCCGTCTGTCCGTCTGTCTGTCCGTATGAACGAAGAGATCTCAGAGATGGTAAGAGATAGAGGTTTGACATGTATGGGACATATATTTCTTATACTTGCAGGCAGATCAAGTTTATTTTCAATATTTGCCACGCCCCCTCCCGCCGCCGCAACTTGGAAAAAACTTCATATCTCCTACAGTTTTGGAGATAGATCGTTCGTTCCTTCTAGAGATACCTTGTAAACAAAATTATTTATCGATTTGCTGAAGGAATGATAAAGATCGGATGAGCGATACTCAAGTTATGGGCAAAAAACGGCCAGTTAACACCACCCACCCCCCCACCAACAACCACAGCAACATACCCTAACCGTTCAACACAGGCAATCTTAGTGCGAGAGAGAAAGAGAGAGAGAGAAACTTAGAGAGCGCACCGCGTTGTGCGCGGGGTGTTAACTGGCCGTTTGACTCCTGAGCAAATGCGAGTGTAAGGGTACAGAGTATGTTATAGTCGGGCTTGACCGACTTTCTTTCTTGTTTTTTTTTAAATCAAAAATGGTGAATTTTAAAACCGTTCGGTTTCAAAAAAAACGACCCAAATATAAAGTGTGTACACTTTAATTTAAATATGAAAATATTACAATTTTTTTATAGTTTAATTAAATTTTAAAGCCAATTAGTTTTTTCGGAATCAAGAGTAGGAGTCCCCCATTGGAGTGCCACCACCAGTTGGAACTCTGAAAAATACCGTATTATATTAAATTGTATTTAACGAGAAAGAAAAGCTAACTTCGTTTGAGCCGAAGTTTAAATACACTTGAAAAAGCTTGCTCCAAAGGTTAGCGATATCGACCAAACTTTGCAGATCAGTTTGAAAACATTAAATTTTAATAATGATCGAGTTTAAGAGCGTTAACATTGAAAACAAAAAAGTTTTTCTCACAAAAACCCATTTTTCGAATGATATTCTCTATGGCAGCTACACGAAGTAGTCCTCCGTTCCAGGCGGTTCCGACATATTAGCAGCGTGCAGCCAAAAGAAGACTCTGTGCAAAATGTCAGCTCGATAGCTTTAAAACTGAGGGACTAGTTCGCGTAGAAACAGACATCGACTCAGCTCGTCATGCTGATCAAGAATATATATTCTTTTCACTGAACATGTTCACTTGTTCCTTTTTTTTTTAAGTGAGTCAACTCACTCAAATTGCTCACTTGTTCTTGTTCAGTTCTTCAATTGTTTAGATGTTCAGTTATATCCTAGGCACTGTGAGACATCTTCTATAAGTTTCCTAAAATCTGGCTCGTCCACTATCCTCAAGGCGTGGTGTCCTTTAGCGATCATTCGAGCCAATTGACGGTCGATTTGCTGGCTCCGACATGCAAAACTTGTAATCCTTTGTTGGCTTATAAGACCAACTTGCTCGACATTTTCATCAAGGTCAGAGTTGTCGTTGTTGTCGTTTTGTCGAACTACTGGTTGAGGTGACGATTTAGATTGCTTTGTGAATTGCAACTTAAGATAATGCTGGAATATTTACATTTCGCCTTTTTATTTTCCAATGCGGTGAAATGGTTCCAAACATCGCTGTGCTTTCTGTTGAAAGACATTCTGCCATAAAATTGAACACAAACAGTGCACTAAATGAACAGTGAGGTCACACTGAACTAGTTATCGAACTAGATACTGAACACACATCAGGTGTACAGCCCACAGAAGAAGAAGAAGAGCAAAGAACAGAGAACAACATTTAGAGCAGAGTTCCCCCATGATGGAATAACATAAGGTGGTCCCGTCGGCAGCCGAAGTTTTACGAAGTATACACTTATTTCAGTGCACGTTTGCTTCATAGAAAAACTAACATAGAAGCACACTTTGAAACGCCGCTCTTTTTTGAGTGATGTTAACGCCATTGTGGCAAGGAGATACTTCAATAGTGACAAAAAAATCTGTTACTCAAAATTATTGTCGACATAGGAAAACACGGTGGTTAGCGGGAGATGGACATAGTCAAAAAAAAAACTCAGAGAGTCAAAAAATAACTCAAAGAGCCAAAATGACAGCGAACAGCTGACAAATGTCTGAGTGAAAAGTTGTCGACGCAGCAAAGTGTGCTTCTATGTTAGTTTTTCTATGTCTATGTTTGCTTGTTGACGAGAAAGGTTGTGTGCGGACGAATTTTTTGTTGTTGTTCTTTAACCCTTAAGCGTGCATATAATAATATGAAATATTGCAAATTTTGCTGCAAAGTGGGTGTAGCCATGGCGTCGAGTGCATCGGCTGCAGCTGCTTTAATCTCGGCATCCGCCACCAGCCAAACTGCCCACCACGGCAGAACTATCCGACATAGAGGAAGAGACCGCATCTGATATTTGTCCTAGCGACAATCAAATATACGTTTTAATACTGGAGTCCAACTGATGACAATAAAATATACGTCTTAATACTGGAGTCCAACTGATTAGTCTTTAAATGAGCGAGAAACACCGATCTTACTTTAGTTGATCCTTTATCACATTAGAATAATAGTTTTTTAAAAACGGCTTACAAAAATAACAAAGAAAGTAGACCAAAGGGTCAAAACAGCCGACAGTTCCCACCTCTATTCAAGGGACACTTTCTTTGCTCAAATTTAAATAGCTTTACAGCTTGTATTAAGAACCAAAAGCAGCGTTTAATTGGTAATTCAAAATTATTAAAAATCAAACTTTTAAAAAATGTCTCGTCTGTTTATTATAAATGGCATATTCAAACCCTACGGACATGCTAAGGGTTAATCAACAATCACATTGCCGCCTCACTCACACTCAATACGACACTCAGTATACTATGTTCCTTTCACTCGCACTTATTCCAAGCATACAATAAGTGGATGTCTGTTGCCGACGGGACCACCTTATGTTATTCCATCATGAGTTCCCCAAGCCATAGAAAAACTAACATAGAAGCACACTTTGAAACGCCGCTCTTTTTTGAGTGATGTTAACTCCATTGTGACAAGGAGATACTTCAATAGTGACAACAAAATCTGTTACTCAAAATTATTGTCGACATAGAAAAACACGGTGGTTAGAGGGAGATGGACATAGTCAAACAAATAACTCAAAGAGTCAAAAAATAACTCAAAGAGCCAAAATGACAGCGAACAGCTGACAAATGTCTGAGTGAAAAGTTGTCGACGCAGCAAAATGTGTTTCTATGTTAGTTTTTCTATGCCCAAGCAGAGAGCGTGAAAGTGTCACTTTGTCTCTCTCTAACACACAGTGATGCATGACTTCGGCAAGCATTCGGTGTGAATTGGCGAGTATGTTCGTGCCCCAGGGGCTACCGCTGGGGAACTCTGATTTAGAGCAAGACAGAGTATTCTCTCAGAGCGAGACAACTTTCTGAGCAAAAGAGACCGAGCAGCTCTAAGAACAACTCAAAGCAAGAACAACTCAGAGCATGAACAACTCAGAACAAGATGGATTGAACAAGATAGACTGAACAAAATTCGCTGAACAAAAATGAACAATTTGTGACGCAGGGTCACAATCGAGTTTGAGTAATAAAAATAGCGATAGGATCGCCCTTAATCCATATTATAGATACGCCTTTTGCTAATGGACGGCCCACGACTGTGATCGTCAGGGTGTGACGACCTTTCTCGCCCGCCAGTGTAGGCAGGCACGCGCCCTGGCTGACCGACTCTCATTCTCTCCCCCCCTCCCCTTCGCCCCTCAAGACAAAGTGCAGTAGCGGCAGCGCAGTCGCCGGCGTATGTGCGAATCGCATGCGTAGCGGCCCTGCCGACATTGAAAAGGGAAACGGCAGGCTTGGCGACGTGGATGAAAGGAATTAGAGTTTAGTTTTGGTTGGAGCATTAAAAGCGAAGAGTTCGAAATCTCAGAAAACAATTAGTAACGCGAGAGTGACCGGAAGAAAATTAAGAAAGTGATCAGACCAGTGCAAGTATAAGTGATTCGAAATAAATCAAGCCCAAGCCTTTGAGACGTCTTCGGTAAGTGACACCACGTAGTTCAACTTGTCGTAGGCACGCTTGATCCTAATATTTTAGGCACCTTTAACCCGACTTCGTCTCCGTATTTTCTTTTCCTAACTTCCTCGCTCCCCCCACCCCTAGGAATTCTGGGCATCGCTACGAACTCGTGGTACCGACCGCGTGCGTCTCGTAGACCCCAGGAAGCTACCTCCGAGAGATCTAAGCCTAACCCTTCTGAGGATTCCTCCGTCCAGCGTTCGGGTATTAACCGTGTGTCAGCACCCCCCCACCCCCCTGCTTTTTCTACCCCTTTTGACGCGGGTATTAACCGTGTTCATACCCACCCTACCCTCCTCCCGTGGGTATTAACCACGACTGTCCTGACCTCCGACTATCGCTGACCGTACTCATCCCAAAGCAGCGAGGGTCCTATTCGGATCCAATTGAGCCCGGACTGACAAGAAGAACAAGGATAAAGGCATAGTTGAAGGTCAATCATCATTAACACACGTCCGGCAACAATCTACGTGTGCTGCCTCTACCCTATTGGTGTCCCCGCGATTTACAAATATTCTTTTAAATGACCACCCCGGCCGAAAAAACTTCGTTACAAGGGGAAGAGGAATATGTTCACTTGTTCAGTTTAAAGAACAACTCAATTTTGTTTCACTCACTCATGAACAACCCAACACTAATATATATATACTTTATGTGGTCGGAGATGATTCCTTCTATGCAAACTAGAGGCCAAAATTATATTACACTTTTCAAATGTATAAAAATAGTCAAAGTTTTACAATCTGGCTGGCTCAAAATCTATGGTTGAGTATAATTCAATATAAACAACACAAATCAACAGATATTAATTGCAACACTTTGGAATAGCAATTGGGTATGTCCGTACAACGATCGCTTTTTCGAGAATAACCAAATTCTCTCAACAGCGGACTTGTTTTGCTGTTCACACTTCAAACAAACATACCAGTTCATATTTAAGCCGCTGCAGGCGGCGAATAAAGACATAGAAATTCCAATGTTGTAAATTCGTAGCTCGAATTTTGGCTATGGTTTTTTGTTTGAAAGTGTTTGTTTACCAATTTGCTGTAATTAATTCTGTTGCTTATGGCTGCTGCTAGGTGGTTGGGCTATCCGTAAAAATGTTTACTTACACTATGGGGATTCGAACTCGGGGCCCTTGGTCTGAAACACAATTGAAATGTCCTCTCTACCGGTTGCACCATTGCACGTGCTGGCGGTAAAGCTTCTAAGATACTACTTGTATTGAATTAAATCTACCATCTGCCTCAAAGCATGAGACCACTTGTAATTCTCAAGCTCGAATTCCCTGTATAGTTCATTTAAATTTGGTGATTAAATATGTTGCTAGTTAAATCAAAGTGCATATTAATTGATTTTAATACAAAAATTGCATACTAAAATCAAATTTGATTGCTATAGTTTTTACTATGCAATGTTTCCCTGAGTGTGTAGCACAATGCTAGACTTTATATAGCTGGAATCTCCAAAAACCAAAACCCTGAAATTTAAATTTTTATACTCTGTACCGAAGGTACATAGAGTATATTAAGTTTGTGCAAAAGTATGTAACAGGGAGAAGGAATCGTTTCCGACCCTATAAAGTATATATATTCTTGATCAGCATCAACAGCCGAGTCGATATAGCCATGTCCGTCTGTCCGTCTGTACGTCCGTCCGTCCGTCCGTCCGTCCGTCCGTCCGTATGAACGAAGAGATCTCAGAGATGGTAAGAGATAGATGTTTGACATGTATGGGACATATATTTCTTATACTTGCAGGCAGATCAAGTTTATTTTCAATTTTTGCCACGCCCCCTCGCGCCCCCGCAATTTGGAAAAAACGTCATATCTCCTACAGTTTTGGAGATAGATCGTTCGTTTCTTCTAGAGATACCTTGTAAACAAAATTATTTATCGATTTGCTGAAGGAATGAACGATACTCAAGTTATGGGCAAAAAACGGCCACTTAACACCACCCACCCCCCCACCAACAACCACAGCAGCATACCCTAACCGTTCAACACAGGCAATCTTAGTGCGAGAGAGAAGAGAGAGAGAGAGAGAGAAACTTAGAGAGCGCACCGCGTTGTGCGCGGGGTGTTAACTGGCCGTTTGACTCCTGAGCAAATGCGAGTGTAAGTGTACAGAGTATGTTATAGTCGGGCTTGACCGACTTTCTTTCTTGTTTTTATCATGATTAATCATGACGAGTCGTTTTATCTAGCTCGCAATTCGAAGGCAGACGAAGGCTCATATAGCTAAACGTACTATTAATGCTCTGTTAATTGATTAACACAACACATGCCTTTATGAAGGAAACAAATAATAATAATAGACAACTTATTGTTTGGATATTGAATCGGAACAGCATTTTCATTGCCATTTTATAAATTTATTTAAAGTTTCAGACAAGATAATGGTAGTTAATACGAGTTTACAGCATTTTCGCGGTTTCAGTGCAAATTCCATATGAAGGCTTCTGTAAGACACAATTTCCACTTCTTTCATCGAAAAATGGATGTCCCGTTGGGCAGACGCCTATTTGATAAGATCCAGTGCAATCAACATAGGAAGTGCACTGTAGATTGGCTGCAGTCATAAACTGAATATTCATGTTGCCGCAACGATTGTAGGGACAAGCGAAGGTTGCGGGCGAAACACACTCTTGTACAGCAGGATTGAATTGTGTACCAGTCGGACATCCACCCCATGTGCCAACACCATCTTCGGTAGGACAGTAGTAGTAACCATAGCATGTGTATTCATCAGTAACATATTGTACAGCTCCAGCTGTTCTTGTACCATCCCATAGTTGCTTGCAAATGGTGGCATTTTCTGCCGGCGGTGTGCCATCGGGAGTGATAACTCCAGTGCCTGGACCAGTGCCCGTGCAGGGATCACTTTTCTGACACAATCCGGTTTGCAAATTGTACAATAATCCGTTATTACATTGTCCCGATCTACCATATCCGTTCAGACACTGCAAAAATTGTCCGCAATTATTTGGATCACCGACGAAAATGTCCGTTTGCATGAAGCGACAAATGGTGTCCTGAGGACAGGCTGGCCCATAAACACAGGTGTCATTGTTGGCCGAAAATACCTGGTTCTGGGGACATGCCTGCATGCTCATGCTGCCAGTGCCCGAACAGTACGCATATTGGGTGCAATTGTTGGGATCTGATACAAAGCTGGGACTTAGTAGTGATTTGCATGAGTCCACAGCGCTGGTTGAGCAGATTGTGTTTTCGGATTTGCCGCAGGTGCCTTTTTGAGAATTGAAAACGTAGCCAGAATTGCAGACACCCCAGCTTACCAGTTGTTGATTTTTGCAATAGCCCCAGCCCTTGCAGTTGGAGGGATTGCCAATATATCCAGTGCCTGACCATTGGGCGCACATCTGTTCCATATTGTAGGAGCTGACCTGCACGGCCAGCATAATGCAGACCGCCAAGCAGCTGGTTTTAAGGTTTTTGAATGCTGCAATTGAAACGAAGAAGAAGTGGGATTATATGAAATGCTGCAACACTTATCCAGTTTGATTATCCAAGCCCTACCTCCCATCGTCAGACAATTCTAAAACTAGCCCCATCATATGTGCGCCAGGCGTTTTTATAGAACCCGTCAAAGCGTTTAATTAAAAAAAAACCAAAAAAAATACTGTCAGCGCCTTCCCCAAGATAAGCTTCTTCCCCGTAAAAACAAAGCGTAATTAAAATTCTTTTGACGATAAGATACAAATTATGTCTGTTCACCCACATATGTACATACCTTTCATCCTTCCTTAGCGTTAGACGACGCCAGAGTAACTGGCTCACTCGACCAACCTGACCAGCCTTTTAAGCGTAGCCAACGAAAACCGTTGACCGTTGGCTCATTTAATTGATATGATTGCGAACCCCATCGATTTTGGCACTTATTGATCGCTGGTTAAGCTAATCAATCTTCAAAATCCGACAAATGCCCAAAAAGACGGTTGACATTTAGTGTTATCGGAACTGTTTGGTTTAGAATTCTTCATAAGGTGAATAATTTTTATACTCTATACCAAAGGTACACAGAGCATATTAAGTTTGTGCAAAAGTATGTAACAGGAAGAAGGAATCATTTCCAATCCTATAAAGTGTATATATACTTGATCAGCATCAACAGCCGAGTCGATATAGCCATGTCCGTCTGCCTGTCCGTATGAACAAATAGATCTGAGAGATGAAATGGTAAGAAATGGTTAAGATCGGATGAAAGATAGTCGAGTTATAAGGAAATCAAACAATTATGCTGGGTAGAACCCGGCCGCAACGGTGACAGGCAGCACTACAAAAAACTTTATGGGATACAGAGTATACTAAAGTCGGGCTTGACCGACTTTCTTACTTGTTTTTTTTCTGACAAGTTGAAGAATGTTCTTTGTGGTTTTTTTTTTAGGTTTTTTGTCAAATTGTATTTTTTGTTTACTTTACTGGAGGGAGGGATTCGAACTCGGGACCTCTCACAAATGGCTGAACGCGCGGACTGACACCTTAGCCCACTCGGCTATTTGCCTTAAGGAAGACGTAGCGTCAAAACCATAGTTAAGAAAGGCCTGGGATCAACTCACCGAAACAACATTTTTTCTTTTTATTTTTATATTCTTTTAGAAAAACTTTCTTAAAATTAGGGTTTATTTACACAATTTTAGAGCAAAATACCCTAAATTTATAACAAACATTTTCTAAAGTCAAAGGCAAAATTATAAAGAAATTCACCCTAAAATTTAGAAAAAAAATTGTTTTTCTCATCACTATTATTATAAATATATATTAAATATATACAGCGGTGTCACAGAAATCTCTTCCAACCAAATTCCAACCCAAAACCAATTCTCGGTGTCACAGAAATCTCTTTCGGTTGGTTTCAAATCTCTTGCGTTTTGTCAGGAGACTTAGCAAAATTCACCACCCAAACAATTTTGACAATTAAAATTAGTTTTGGAAATGTAATGTGTCAAATGAATAAATTATTTGATTAGTTTAAACATTGCAATTTGCGTTTTAATAATTATTCGCAAATCCAACCAAAGTCTATCGTATTTGTCAAAAGCAGCTGTGGCAGCCCCGGCCACCTCTGGTCACACCATTCATCGTGCACCATCCCTAACGCGGTAGCAGAACGACAACATGCGCCATCCCTGGCGCGCAGTTTCTGGCTTGGCTTCGGCCACTCGCGGCACGCGCCTGCATCGCTCCGTTCGACTTGATGATAATTCTTAGCTTAAGTGATACTCAATAATGTCAGTTACACGACAAACCTCGTAACTAAAGTGGTGACCCGCGACGATTGAAAAACGACAAACACGCAACTTCTGCAACAATTATCTAATGCGTGAAACATTACGACAGCAGATTTACACATACACGCACTCTACACATACACGCCATCGAGGTGCATATGTATGTATGTATTTCACAACGGTGCGAAACTTTTCAGCATGGCGACAGGCCTGTTGGTCCATTGGACGACATAGTAATTGACCGCGCCTGCAGTTCAATCGACGCCAACTCACTCACTATGGATCCAGCCAACCAGATCCTCAACAACAGCAACATCTCTAGCCTTTTTGGCCAAGTGTGTCGCACAAACACACACACATACACACATGCTCACGGCGTCTGCAGCATACCATCACGAATTTTGGCGCGTCGCCGGCAAAGTACACACACACAGACAGCATCTACCAGCGCTCACACACAAATACAAACAGCATATTTTTTGTGCAAATGACACCGATCGCTGTCCACGCATGTAGTCCACCGACCTCCTGTCTGTCGCCCAGGTCCTACACGTCGAGCTGTCGACATCCTGCTGCAGCCAATGCATTCCACGTCAGGCTGTCCACCAACCGCTGCCAATGAAAACGTCCATCGCCCAGCCTGCCCTACACCGCTGCTCACGCATGCTATTCGTGTGCGCCAGACCGACTTTTGAACTACATGTATCCGATCTCACGTTGGTCAAGCATCCGACCAATTTTTCAGATCTTACATTGTACGCAGCCTGCCAGACGATCGAACATACTTTTGGAAGTACGTCGCGCAGCTGAATTTGGATCTTCATCGCATCTTTCGTCGTCGCCAATGTTCATGCACAGCGATCCGCATACCTGACCGACCACTAGCAACATGCTACGACTCAAGACGCTCTTTGTTTGGCAATTGATGCCAGCCTGAGTCTACCTACAAGTTCTCGATCTCACCACGAAAGTCCTTAACGAGAGGCACCACGAAAGTCCACAACGCGTGGCAAGCGAAAATCCACAACGTGTGGCAATCGAAAGTCTCTACTCGGGTACTATTGACTGCAACTTCAACGAAGCAACGACCTCAACGCGAGGCAACCTCAACCCTGCTTGGGCGAACTTGCTTATCGACCTCCACTCGAAGCAACGGCCTCAACGCGAGGTTACAAACGACGCAACTTCTCCAATCTGTACTCGGTGCACATGCTCAGTACTACGGATTCCCCAGTTTCTATACTCAACGGAAACAATTCATCGACTCAACTACGACACAATCATCACAGCGAGAAGTATACGCAAGCATTCCTCCACATTGGGACTTGCACAATCCTGTAGATGCTCACCCCGGACATACATTCATCTCAGCTTTACTCAAAACTTGAAGATCATTCGTTCCCACATGGTCTCTGGAGGGGGAGTACAGTGGCAGCCCTGGCCACCTCTGGTCCCACAACTTATCGAGCACCATCCCTAACGTGGTAGCAGAACGACAACATGCGCCATACCTGGTGCGCAGTTTCTGGCTGGGCTCCCGCCAAGGCGGCTGGCGGCAGCATCGTGCTTTACAATCGAACAATAATTAGCACATTAAACGTAGTAACTAAACAGCCACCTCAAGTGGCGCCATCTACAGCTTGGTCGCCATCTATGTAAAAGCCAGTTGACTTAGGGCTGTCAAGTTATACTTCATGAGTGGCGCACACACAAATGAATAAATATAAATTTGAGTACTAATTTAAAAATGCATCATAAAACACATAACACAATCAATAAATATCACTTGAACATCAAATTACCCATTAACTAAAATTGATTGTTCAATTGGAAACGCTTCTGTTCTAACTAGATTTTCAAATAAGAATGTGAAATCTCTTGAAGTTCTGTGACACCGACGAATTTTTCGAGCGATTTGCAAACCAACCGAAGATGAAATCTCTAGAGAATTCTGTGACACCGCTGATAAAAATATATATTTTTCTAAATTTTAGAAAGTTTGTTCTAAAAAATTCTTTTTTAGGTCAACTTTTCTAAAATGAAGAAAATTTTTTTCTTAAAAATATAAATTTTTTCTAAATTTTCAGTCGATTTCTTAAATATAGAAAAACAATTTTCTGAGTGCTGATGGTAGATTCAATTCAATACAAATTGTACCTTAGGCGTGTAGTAACCAGCGATTTCATTGGCACAACGCGTGAGACGGCATTCCAATCGTGTTCAGTCCAAAAATTTTAAATGCAACGCTTAATTAATAGTAGACTCATCAATTAGTAAAAGACCCGATTATTAAGACACTTTTTCTAAAATGCCCGTGCTTTAGTGCTTAAATTTTAGATATCTACTTTATTTTATAACTCTTATCATTGGTATAGACTCCCTATCGAATCGGCCAATTTGATTTTAATCCCATTGTTAATTTTATTTTTTGATATGCACCTTATGATATCATTTTTTTAAAGATTAGTTGCATTACTGTTGCTCCACCTTGCAGAGTTGAATGCGTTTCGGATGTGTAGTGTAACAACCAGGCAGTATTCCTTCTTGCCGTTTCTCCATCTGGTGCCCTATATAGCTTTCACGGCTATGCCCACTACCTTCTTAACGGCATCGACTGTATGCTATGTGAGAGATCACCAGCCGCAGCTATTGCGCACTCTAGCCGCGTGCAGACAAGTTTCTCTAGGATTTTCCCAGCTGAGTTGATCAGGCAGATTGGTCTGTTTGACAAAACCTCTCCTGGTGGCTTGCCTGGCTTTGATAACAGGACCAAATTCTGCACCTTCCACATTTCGGGGAATACTCCTTCCAGTAGGCATTTGCTGTACAGTTCTGCGAAGACTTCCGGTTTTAAGGTCAATGCTAGCCTAAATGCCCTATTCGGTATCGAGTCTGGACCGGGGGCCTTGTTGATCTTCATGCTCCCAGCGACTTGGAGCACTTCCTCAGCAGTAACTTCCTCAATAACCATGTCCAGGCATAGGCATAATGCCCATGCCTGTTGCCCATGCCCAGACCCGAAAACGATTGTGCTGGGCATAATCAGTTGTGCATCTAGACAAGATAAAAGTTACATAGTTTCTAGTTGTCCTAGAAGCAACGGAAAACATCCAAAGAGTCTACATCACCGATAATTTGTGTATGAAGAAAAGAAACACCTAAGTCTGTTCTACGTTTAGCTAACGAAGGAAGCAAGAGTCTGTTGGAGTACGTTGGTAAACGAAGATTAGGGTTCCAATTTAAGCCATGTAGGGCAAAACCAAGAATTGCTTATGAACTGATTTAATGCGATCTATATGCTTTTTATACTGCGGACACCAGACGGACGAGCAGTATTCAAGTACAGGAAGGACTAGAGCAATGTACAGACGCTTTGTGGTGTGCATCATTAAATTTCTTCGACCAACGTTGAATGAAACCAAGGGAAATGAATTTTTAACTCACAATGAATCAACTAAAATTTGAATTAATTCAATTTTTCCAAAATTAGAATTGAATTGATTTTGATTTAATTGACTTCCAAAAAAAACGAATTGAATTGATTTTGTTTCAATTCAAGTGAATTAGAAAATTTGTATGTTCATTCATTTGATTTAAATCAAAATTGACTTAACTCTGCTACTTCACTACAAATATCAAGGCGAAAAATATAGTTTTAATATAAAACAGTGCAAAATGTCTGAGCTAAAGAGAGGTAATACTTCGCAAGAAGACAACAATGACGATTATGGTCCATCCACCTCTAAGAGCTGCAGAGCTAAATCGTTTGAGAATGAAGGCGCTATGCGTACCAGAAATCTGCTGCTTAAAACCTATTTTACAGTAAGCAATAAGGTATGAATGTGTGGCGTACGTAGGGTTAAGCACCTAACGATTTTAACAAATTCCTTGCCTCAAATAGCATTTTGTACGATAAACATAAAAAAGTAAGTCACCCTTGTTTTTTTGCAAAATTAGGATTTTTTTACTTACCAATTTTAGTTATTTCCTTTAAGGTATTAAAAAAATGCAGCATGCTGTGGGCCAAAATGAATAGACCTAAGTCGTCAGAAATAATCATGCAAACTTTAGGCTCTCAATAAAAGTATCCAGTAATTACGAGGTAGAACTCATTATATGACTTACTATCCCATAAGTCCAAGTTGCAGGACTTGTGCCAAAAGCTAGGTACTGAATGCTTTCTCGATGGTGATTTTGAATATTTGATGGAGTATCTGGAACTACTGCAGCCAATATCAGAGGCCGTTGATTTTTGCAAGGGGATAAAGGAATAATGTTTGGATACTTACTACCTACTTTAGCGACAATCCATACCAAGTTTGCTAAGCTGCAGACTCCCTTGCGCCACAAATACACTGCTCGCCACTTGAATAGGACACCCTGTATGCTCTCTTTAAAACTGCTCGTAACTCGAAAACGAAATGGTAGAATAATGGTATTTTTTGCATATTATCTTTGTGCAAGCATTCTTCGCTTTTTCTGGTATATTCCAAGTTTTGGAATAGAATCGTTATAAAGTTGTTTGCACTTTATGTGAGCATTCGCAAAAATTCAATGGAATTTTTGCGCCACTTGAATAGAACATGCATTTTATTTGGTCGGTATCGTTGACACGTGCACACAAATTTTGGTTTACTTAAACTTTTTGCTTTAATTGAAGTGTATATAAAATTAAAAAAAATTAAAATGGGGCGTGGCACTTCATTATCTGAGTCGGAGAAAGGGAAAATCCAAGCTTACAAGGATTCTGGCCTTTCTATTGCCAAAATAGCAAAAAAAAAGTCGACAGGAGCCGTCACGTAATGAGGCTAATTATGGTAAAAACATGAAGGGCCGCACCCACAGTGTGCTTACCATCGCGGACAAGCGACTTATATTAAGAGAAGCTTCCAATTCGCACGACTCTTTGGCCAAGATAAGGGAAAAAAGCAACGTTAAAGCAAGTTTGACAACCATGCGTCGTGTTATTAATAATGCTACACACCTGAAGAGACTAAAAATCAAGAAGAAGCCACCTCTTAACCCGGCTCGGAAGTAACAACGCCTTGATTTCGCGCGCGCACATGTCACCTGGACTTCGGAGTGGCAACGTGTTGTCTTTTCGGACGAAAAAAAGTTTAATTTTTAGGGCCCCGATGGCTACAGCTACTATTTTCATGATCTTCGAAAAGAACCACACCATCTTGATAAGTTGCACAGCAGTGCTGGAGGTATTATGGTATGGGGGCCATTTCCTATTATGTCACCTGTGAGCTTAAATTTATTCCAACCACCATGAATGCGTTGTGTTATAATGGTATATTGAAAGAGGCCTTTCCACACTTCCAAACGCTTTTTGCAAATCTAAAATGGATTTATCAACATGATAATGCTCCTATACATACGGCCCGGATTGTTAAATCGTATATAGCGAGCCAAAACGTGGAGTTATTAAACTGGCCACCCTATTCACCGGACTTGAATATCATTGAGAATGTGTGGGGATGGCTAACACGTGAAGTATATGGATCAGGTCAGCAATATTCGAGCGTTCCCGAACTAATGGCAGCTATCAAATTAGCATGGGGCTCAATATCGTTGAATTATTTGGGAAAATTGTATGCATCCCTTCCAGACCGAATGTGTGAGGTTTTGGAGAAAAAAGGAGGCTCAACACACTATTAAAAACTTTTTTTGGTTTAAAAACATGTTAGTAATTTCTTATTTAAGTAATATTGTTATTTGAAAAGGATTGAAATATTCTTAAATGGTTTTTAGATAAAGTGTCCTATTCAAGTGGTGCAAAATGAAGACTCCAAAATTTGTTAATTATTGGTTAACAATGTTTTTTGTATACTTACAACTTTTGAATACTTTTGTAATTTTCGTCTAATTATTACATTTAAATAAACTTTATAAGAAAACAAAAATTATTTTCCTAGATGGCTTGGTTTAGCAGCAATTAACTATAGAAAATCGACTTTAGAGGTGTCCTAATCAAGTGGCGAGCAGTGTATGTAAGAAGTACGGCTAATAACTTAATGAAAGCGGTTAAAGCCCGATTTAGCAAGTTTTTTAATATGGACGAATCCGTTGAAACTGCCATTGTAGCTCCCGTTCTTTGTCCACAAATAAAATGTATGTGGGTTAAGGCTTTAAATCAGGCATGCCCGTAATCAGCATACAACAGAGCACTCACCAATACTCACAAAGAAAAGCACCAACATTAATAATGAAATTGTTGTTGGTCAGTTTGCTTGCTAGCGCAATCACCAATCAAAGAAGAGAACCAAACCGGTTTTTGTTCTACGCGGCGCATACACACGAAATGTATACCTTGCGCCCTGCATGTATACGATCATTGATTTCCTATCTTCGGTGCAATTACAAAAACAAAACGTACCCAAAGAGCATACGGCTGGGCATCGCTGCTTTAAATCCTAGTTTCGATATTGGAACTGAAGCTGAGATTCTTAAAATAACAAAGAACGCTGTCCTACAAATGTCTCTCGAATGCAACACAGCTTCGAGCCTCACAGAGCAGTGAGGATTCTAATATTGCGGAATACTTCGATTTTTCATTTCATGGCAAAGGCCTGTATCCAGCACTGCGGGAAATTCCTGCCAGGAATTTGCTAGTTATTTCTTGTGTGTGTGGAAAATAACTAAAACAGGGTGACCATCCACCAAAAAGGTGCTTGGTCAATCTGATCAGTCAGCTCTTAAGCACTGTTAATTATTTGAATTTAAATAAATTTAAAAAAAAAGTCTTTCGGTATTTCCGCAAGCTTGTCTTTGCAAGCGCGTAGTTCTAGTTGTATTCGTCGCATCGGTTCACGCTAGAGCTTTTTGGAAAGCTCTTTTCACGCGCTAACACGTGTTTGATTTATTGTTGTTTGTTTTTAGTCGTTCGTGAGTTTTAGCGTCGCAAACATGGAGCAAAATAAAGAGAAAATACGGCATATTTTACAGTACTACTAGGATAAAGGCAAAAATGCATCTCATGCTGCCAATAAAATTTGTGCAGTTTATGGACCCGATACAGTTTCCATTTCCACCGCACAACGATGGTTTCAACGTTTTCGTTCTGGTGCAGAGGTGATCGAAGATGCGCCACGGTCCGGAAGGCCTGTCGTCGAAAATTGCGATAAAATTGCTGAATTGATCAAACGAGACCGGCATAGTAGCAGCCGTAGCATCGGCCAAGAGCTGGGCATGAGTCATCAAACCGTTATAAACCATTTGAAGAAGCTTGGATTCAAAAAGAAGCTCGATGTATGGGTGCCACACGACTTGACGCAAAGAAACATTTTTGCCCGTATGGATGCATGCGAATCGCTTCTGAATCGCAACAAAATCGACCCGTTTTTGAATCGGATGGTGACTGGCGATGAAAAGTGGGTCACTTACGACAACGTGAAGCGCAAACGGTCGTGGTCGAAAAGCGGTGAAGCTGCCCAGACGGTGGCCAAGCCTGGATTGACGGCCAGGAAGGTTTTTCTGTGTGTTTGGTGGGATTGGCAGGGAATCATCCACTATGAGCTGCTCCCCTATGGCCAAACGCTCAATTCGGACCTGTACTGCCAACAACTGGACCGCTTGAATGCAGCACTCATACAGAAGAGGCCATCTTTGATCAACAGAGGCCGAATTGTCTTCCATCAGGACAACGCCAGGCCACACACATCTTCGGTGACGCGCCAGAAGCTCCGGGAGCTCGGATGGGAGGTTCTTTTGCATCCACCGTATAGTCCGGATCTCGCACCAAGTGATTACCACCTATTTCTGTCCATGGCGAACGAGCTTGGTAGTCGGAAGTTGGCCACAAGAGAGTCCTGCGAAAATTGGCTCTCCGAGTTTTTTGCCAATAGGGAAGCGAGCTTCTATAAGAGGGGCATTATGAAGTTGGCATCTCGTTGGGAACTCGTCATCGAACAAAACGGCGCATATTTGACTTAAATCGCATTATTATAACCAATTTTATGAACAATTGAAAATTCAATAAAAATGCCGCAAGACTTTTTTGACAACCTCATATAATAATTTCCAGAGGAAGTAGGTGCTACTTTAGCCGATGACTAAGAATGACACTTTGCTGTGTGGCCCGGATGGCGTAAAATAATGTGCACAACTTTATAATGTCATTCCAATCTCCAAAGTAGTATGACATCTCGGTTGGTCGCCAATCCAATGAAGTCTTTCACGGTGGGATACAAGATTGCCTAAATACATTTGCATTAATATTAAGGATTTTGTCAACTCAGTGGCCGGATCAGTACGTTGGCTTTGGTCTATGGGCGAACCGCTGGAACATAACCGTTAACCGTTCAAAGAGTCAACATGATCGCTATGAGACCCCGAAAAGTTGCTCGAGTGCGACTCCTAGGATCAAATAGATACCGCGGTGAAATACCTCGGCGTATCTCTGGACCGCCGCTTGACCAGGAAAGTCTATGTGTCTCGGGTAGTAGCTACGGTTGCAGCTATGACATTGAAGCTCGATTGGCTTCTCAAGCTTCGTAGTGGTGGATCTGGAGGATCCCGTTATGGGGTACGGCATGCTCCACTACGCTCAAGAACCTAGAATCTTCTATGTGAGGTCCCTGCTATGAGAGGCATACAACTATATACCGCGATTTGGACGCTTTGCCATTATGCGCCCCAAATTAATATGCACACCAGCAGGTATCATGATCGACTGGTGGCCCAATCCTAAAGACATGCCTATGATCTGGCGACAAATAGGCTCAGAAGTCGTCTCAACCTACGACATCCCATCGACCTTTGTGTCCATGCAGGGCATCTCTCGGACGGCCTCAGCAATAAGTGTTCCCTTAGCACTATCCCCTACCAATCTTTGCACGCTGCTGGTTCTCCAGGAAGATGACAGCTCATAACAAAAACATAAAAGCATTCACCTCAATTTTTCGCTCATCACGTCCAAAATAATTGTAACCAATATATTCCTGAGCTGTGTATCAGCTGTTCTTTCGATCCACACGCGCTATCGATAGGCCAACTATCGATAAGAAACTGTGGGTTTCGTTCATGTTGCTGGATACTCAAGCAACGAAAAGGTAAACTAAAAATTCCTGGCACAGTTTTTATACTCTGTACCGAAGGTAAATAGAGTATATTAAGTTTGTGCAAAAGTATGTAACAGGGAGAAGGAATCGTTTCCGACCCTATAAAGTATATATATTCTTGATCAGCATCAACAGCCGAGTCGATATAGCCATGTCCGTCTGTCTGTCTGTCTGTCCGTCTGTCCGTCCGTCCGTATGAACGAAGAGATCTCAGAGATGGTAAGAGATAGAGGTTTGACATGTATGGGGAATATATTTCTTATACTTGCAGGCAGATCAAGTTTATTTTCAATTTTTGCCACGCCCCCTCCCGCCCCCGCAATTTGGAAAAAACGTCATATCTCCTACAGTTTCGAAGTTAGATCGTTCGTACCTTCTAGAGATACCTTGTAAACAAAATTATTTATCGATTTGCTGAAGGAATGATAAATACTCGGATGAACAATACTCAAGTTATGAGCAAAAAACAACCATAAACACCCCCCACCCATCACCACAGCATTCTATTGAACGGCAATATTAGTGAGAGAGAGAGAAAGAGAGAGAGAGAGTGAAACTTAGAGATGAGCGAGTATAACTCGTGAGCAAATGCGAGCTGCGACGTTAAGGGTACAGAGTATGTTATAGTCGGGCTTGACCGACTTTCTTTCTTGTTTTTATATGAAGTTTGGCAGGAATTTTTAGGTGCCGCGTTGCTGGATACCCGGCTTAAATATCTAATCATGGTGCGCAATTATTTATATTAAAGGCTTTTATATTTTTAGATACTTCTGAGGAAACATTGAGTGCCCGCATATCGCCAGCCGAATCAGAATTTTAGGCATATTTTTTCGACTCGGCAAAGTCGTTAGATATGCTGAACAAGTATCCACAAAACTAAAACTAGTATTGTGTACTCTATGGGGTCTAGTTTGCTTCCTTCTGTCTGTTACATGCATTTGCCCGAAATTAGTAAACACTTTTTACTCTGCGAGTAAAGGGTATAAAATCTTCACATAATAAAAACAAAACATGCTTTTTAAGTTAAGTCAATTCTGTTTTAAATCAAATGAATGAACATACAAATTTTTCTAATTCATTTTCATTTCATTTTTTTGTAAGTGAATTAAATCAAAATCAATTCAATTCTGATTTTGGACAATTTTATGGTGTGGGCGGAAGGGGAAATGAAACAAATTTGATCTGCGTGCAGACTATTTTTTCTTGTCTTTGGAATCTAGCTGATCATACAGACGGACGGATATCGACTCTGATCAAGAATATATATGTACTTTATATGGTCGGAAATGTTTCCTTCGGGTCCACTACCTCGGAAGTAGACCAACTTCATTATAGTAAATAATTGCGTATTTCTTCATTCATTTCTTCATAGTATGCTCCCTGGTCATGAACCATTTGTGATGCTTGACTATAGATCCAAGCTGACATTGTCTGTGTACGTTCTCAGAATCACGACACTTTCAATTTCATCGATCTAGCCGTGACATACTCGTACACATGTACCTATGTTTTTTTTTCCATTCTTTGCTGTTATTGGCCTGTAATTTACATGCTTCACGTTATCTCGCATCAGAAAGGGGAATCGCTATCGCTCATTCTGATTGAGATACCGATACCGACATCTACATCAGTTTCCTTGGCCGTGTGCATTTTCGAAATTGTTTTTCGCTGAACAATGAAATTGTATGAATCTTTGCATATTTAAGGAGGCAGCGGTACGAGGCATCGCATCAGTTGTGTGGTGATTGTGGGCAATTAAAGTACGCAAGGATATACCCAACCGGATTCACTTCACCCCCACCCTACTGGATATTTAAACCAAAGATGAAGATGCCAGGTAAGAGTGCACATTGGGTCAAGCGAGCTGTTTGAGAGATGATTGTGTCTATCCATTTTGCAGCCAGAGGTATCCTACCAGTGCTAGCTGTGATGACTCTAGCCGTAGTGGCTAGAGCCGGTAACACAATTAACCGCTTTGAGCAGCTGCCAGTGCCGGAAATGTGCGGTCTATTGCCCTGGGATACAAGCTTCCTGCGACCCAAAACCTGCGATAATTGGGTGCGTTGTGCTGCCAATGAAACAAATCTGGAGGAGGGTGCCTGCGCCGCGGGTCTGTACTTCAACAAGAACTCGGGTCGTTGTACTCAAGCCGATGAAGTGAAGTGTCCCTATGAGGGTCTAAATGATCAGGCCGGAGGCAATGTGTGTATCGATCAAGTTGATGGCACCTTCTTGGAGGATACCAACAGCCGCAACTGCCGTGGCTATATACTCTGCCAATCGCGCAATCCCATTGCCGCTAACTGCCCCAACGAGTTGGTCTTCAATCCCAGCTCTCGCTCCTGTGTCTATAACACTCAATACAAATGTCCCGATAGCCAAAAGAAGAACACCAGCCCCGCATGTCGTGCCCTACCCAACAACACACGCCTGGCCCACGATGAGCATTGTGACAAGTATTACGTCTGCATCAACGAGTTGCTGCAAGAACGGGAGTGCTCCGCCCATATGGGCTACGATGTGAAACGTGGTCGCTGTGTGTCCATCAACGAGGTGAATTGCTATGCCACCGCCGAGTTGCCGGCCCCGGAGAATACCTTCTGTCTGGACAATAGCACGAACAAGGCCAGGCAGGGATATTTTGCAGACAGCGAGTCCTGCAGTCATTATTATATCTGCGGCAAACCCATCAATCTTAAACACGATACCGAACCGCAGCATTTGCAGTGCGCCGAGGGTCAGTACTTTGACTATGAGAAACTCTCCTGTCGCGATCGTCTCAATGTGCGCTGTACGTTGGATCGCTGCATGGGCAACAATCTGACCTATGTGAATATTCTGGGTGATTGCCAGAGCTATGCCCGTTGCTCGAATGGCGTTGCCGTGGGCATTGGTCACTGTCCTGAGGGCTACTATTTCGATGAGCGTAGCCAGGGTTGTACATTAACCAATTATAACTACATTGCCTGCGCGGCCTAGACCCACATATGTATCTGTATGTATGTCCAAATAAAAATCATCCAAAATCATGGTGGAGGTCAAAAGCACCACGTAGCATGGTATCCATTTCAGTTAAACGGGAAATGTTCATGATAAAATGCTTGTTTTTTCCTCAACTTTTATCATCAGTTGTAATAGAAAACTCAGGCATACCGTTTTGGCAATCTGTTTTCGTGACAGTTCAAGTGCCTGCGAAATTATCAGTATTTTTTTGTGTTTTTTTTTGTTTTGTGGCTTTTAATTAAAAGAGCACAACCATAGGGCGCACCATTCACGAGTTGCCCGGTTCGAAGAATTCGGTTGGCTGATTTTGATAGGCCGATAACAGATTCATTGTATGTTTTGTTTATTTTTGTGGAGGGGGTTTTGGTTGGTGATTAAAATATGCTGTGAGTGTCAAGTTCTACTACCTAGTTGATATGTGATAGAAGCTGAATATGCGGAAGAAGATCTCCGCTATTTTCAGTAGTACGTCGAGCTAACTGAAGAATATTGGAGGTCTTTCTCGCATACACTCAAAAAATTGTTCTTCCTAGATTTTAGGAAACGGTTAGCTTAAGGCTAATTTGCAATAATAATGCAAATATGGACTATAAGGGTTTTTTTTTATGTAATTTCTTACCTAAACAGCTCAAATGTGGACTATATCGTACAAATTTAGGCAAGAAATTTCAAGCTCTGGTAAGCCTTAAGTTAAGTTCCAATTTCCTAATCATGTATGCTGTATATAAATGTACATTTGATTATATTTTCGCAAAATTTTTATAATATCCTGATTTGATTTGGTTACTTGAATTGAAAATAGTTTTCATGGCCGTTGCATTTCCGGGTATAGCAATTACGAAAATTATTCGCGTCAATATGGGTCTCATCGAGATATGTATTTTGATCCACATACGTGCGATTTTAATACGGGGAGTAATTAAAACGAGAAGGCCAAGATAACTTCATCTATGCCGAAGGTTTTATACCCTTGTAAATGCTGTTTTTGAAATGTCAGAGTTTAAGAACGCTTAAAAATCAAAAATGTTTGTAACTAAAACCCATTTTCCGACAGATAAACATCCGATTTCTACCAAATTTCACGAATCTTTTTGAAAACATATCAAATTAACAATCGCCGAATTAAAGAGCGATAAAATTGAAAACAAAAAGGATTTTCTCACTAAGACTCATTTTCCGAACGATCAGCCTTAAGATATAGTTATCCGACTTCGACCAAATTTTGCGAATCTATTTAAAAGCATATAAAATTAGTAATCAGCGAGTTTAAAACTAAAAAAAATTTCTTACTAAGAACCATACTCGACCAATCGGTCCTATGGCAGCTATAAGATATAGTCATCCGATTTTGACCAAAATTTGCCAATCTGTTTGAAAGTATATAATATTAATAATAGCTGAGATTAAGGATGATAGCTTTGAAAACAAAAAAGTTTTTCTCACTATGACCCATTTTTTGAACGATGGTTTCTATGGCAGCTATAAGATATACTCATCCGATCCGTTCGGTTCGGACATATTAGCAGCGTGCAGTAAAAGGAAGACTCTGTGCAATTTCAGCTCGATAGCTTTAAATCTGAGAGACTAGTTTGCGTAGAACCAGACAGACGGACGGACAAAGCTCAATCGACTCAGCTCGTCGCCCTGATCAAGAATATATATAGTTTATGGGGTCGGAAATTAATATTTCTATGCGTTGCAAACTTCTGGGCAAAATTATAATACCCTTTGCAAGGTTATAAAATGAGAACTGGAAATTCTTTATTTCATCGAGAACAACTGTTGGTCATTAAACTCCTAGAACAGATGTGACCACGCTAGTGCACCCATCGATTGGTAAAATCGATTAATAAATACCGAAGAATTTAAAAAATGCGTAAGCGTGAGTTCTTTAGCCTAAGAATCGCCTTCTTAGTCCACTCTTATTTCATGAGTCCAAATCTCAACTCCTTATCTCTTACCATTTTGGATGCACATGAATTACCAGTGAGTAAGTAAATCAGTCAGGCGAAGATTGCTAGCAGACCCAAAATTCCTGCAACTGACCACGAGTAAAGTTTGAAATATTTTTTCGGAAAAAATTTTTCATTAAATCTCAGCAAGCGTTTTTTTAATTCCTAACTAAAATTGAAATAGTTGTCAATCAAATAAAATGTTATAATATTCTAACCTGCAGGTATACAAGTATATATAAATTGTTGCTGGACCGGACCAACAGAAGTTCAGGTATGATAACACAACTCACACTGTGCTGTTTCATATTCTTGTTCTAATCATCTTTTTTCTTAGGAAACTTACTACTTGCCAATTAAAAATAAAAAGGCTGAAGGATTGCTTTAAAGCTTATTTTACTTCATATCCGAATGCAGGTGATGATAATGTCGCAATTTTTCTAATTCTCTATGGAACACTCATACCATCAGCACGTCGCACTGTTCGCATACCAAATAACAAGAATCGAGGGTGAACTTTTCTATAAATTACGCTACAACGGGAGAGCTTAAATCTGCAATCAACGCAAAAATTGAGAAAATGTATCTAAATAAGGAGACCTTACAATCTATTATATGCGTGTGTAGCTATCGAGTTTTATTTATACTACGCCGACTTATACTATAAGTTTAGCGACATCTTGAGCGCTGTTAATGCGAGCTTTAAAATTTTTCACGTGTAAATATCCATTTAAAATATCCATAGGCTTCCAATCCAATTGGATATTTATTTGATCAAATATTATACCTAAAAACGAATGTGTAAACTTCCACTAGGAAAATAATATGCGTAAAATTAAGGTAATTTATACCTGAGTTTTAGAACTTAAAATGCCTACATTTTGGATAATTCTTACCTTAATTTAAGTACATATCATACCTTAAAATTTATAAAATAACTACCTGAATCTTAGAGCATAACATACCTTAAAATTACAGCAATTTTTACCTAAATTTTAAGGCATAAATTGCTTAAGTCGGTATGTCCTAAATATTAGGGCCCCAATGGCCTTGGCGCCTTTTTAGGTAATTTTTCCTAAATTTTTAGGCATTTTTTGGCCTTATTAGGCAATACAATTTTTTGAGGGTATATAGAAGTTACACCAGGCGAGCCCCAGGCCGAGAAAAAGAAGAAAAGAACAAATTCATAACATAAGCTCTAATACGACGCCAGATTTCCATTTGAAAGGTAACAAATTATGGAAAAGCCAACTAAAATCTTGCTGGTGCGATTATAAGTATTTTGCATTTAACTTTTTGATCGAGTCTCAACCTAGCTTAAAGCAATCACTTCACTCCTTAAGACTTTTTGGAAAGTTCTTTGTTAGCATATCTAGATTCCTAACTTCGTATCATTCTTATCTAAACAAATTCTCAACTTTTAATCATAGTTATAGTCTAAACTCCAAAATTTTTTTCTGTGCAGACCTAATAATGAGAAAACATTAGAAAACGAGAAAGGAAAGCTAACTTCGTCTGTGCGGAAGTTTTAATACACTGGAAAATGCTCGCTCCAAAGGTTAGCGACTTCGACCAAATGTCGCAGATCAGTTTGATAACATTAAATTTTAATAATGACCGAGTTTAAGAACGCATTGAAACGAATATATGGACTTGATTTCAGGCCTCTATTTCCTAAAGTGTTCTAAGCAATAAATATGATTTGTAGGTAATATGTGACCTAAAATTTTAGGCAATGTAAGATAATGTAACATTGAAAACAAAAAAGTTTTTCTAACAAAAACCCACATAGCTCGACTTAGCTCGTCATGCTGAGCCAAGAGAGTAACCAGCTTTTCAGTCGCTGGCCAGCGTTCGATGAAGTAGGTCAAAACTGGATTGCGTCGCTTTATTTTCGCACACCAATACATAAAATAAAAATAAATTATTAAATGTCTAATTTAAAATGATGGCGTAAGCCACCCCCTCATGCGCCTGAGGTGTTAGTTGTAGTCGCATCGTCATTCATCATAGTCTGCCAATCGACTTGTGTGGTAGTTTCAGCTGATGATTGACAGGCTGGATAAGATATGACCTGCGTAGTACAGCGCTGAGTCACCTCATCAAAGTACTCGTCGCTTGGACACGTTCCCTTGCCTATGCTGGTGCCATCTTGACAGATGGAATAGCTATGGCAGCCATCGTTCGACTCATTGGCCAGTTGTATATTGGTTTGACCCAGACCCACACAACGATCGTAAGGGCAGTTCACTTCAGAGCGTGGTGCACAGGCACCGCCATTGGTGGGCACAAAGAAGCGATCATCCGAGCACACACCATGCACCTGCGCCATTTGGCCATTGGCCAACTCCTGACATAGATAGTAGCCATTGCAGGTGGTTTCATCAGACACAAAATCGTCAGCTTTTTTGCAAACTCCCTCTTCGGCAATATGCGGGCTTACGGTGAAGGGACAGTCCTCATTTTGAGGATATACGCACTCTCCTTTAGCGGCGCTAAAGTAAAACGTTCCGGGGCAGGTGGCATTTACCACCTCAGTCATCCAGCATAGTTGATAGCCATTACAATTGTTGGTGCTTTTAATGAAAACACCGTCAGGTAGAATATTACACAAGTTATCCGGATTCATTTTCTCTTGACAGGAGAAGTCCCGTACGCATCTCGTAGTGCCCGGATTGAAATTATAGCCCGCGGGGCATGTTCCAAGCTTGCCGACACCATTTTCGCAGTAGTAATAGTCATTGCAGGAATACGGATCATCAGTAAAACCATTTGCGGCGGTGGCACACGGTGTACTCGAGATGCACTTGACACTGTTGGAGGCCACACAACTTTGGCTTTGACGATCATAGAACTGACCGGTGGCACAGGTACCGCTAACTTGTTGTCCATCAACACACTGAATCCAAGCATTACAGGCACGCGGATCATTGATTTTGGTGCCATTAACGACCAAAGTACAAATAAGTTCCGGATCAAATGCTGCGCTAGTCCATGAGATTAGAGCAAAGCCAATGATAACGGGTAATAAAGCAGTATCTGGGCGGATGAAACAAGATTTTTGGTGGTTATAAAGTTAATGTCGCTAAAACACTCATAAGTTAAAGAGTTAAAATGAGCTTAAAAGGGTAAATTCAGAAATTAACCTTTAAATTACCAACTCAAAATATTCAAAATTCAGTGAAATTTCGGCACTATTTGGACACAACAAGTTTACACAAATTTTTTTAGAATTTTTTGGGAACAGGATGGCACAAGATTACTATCAAACTTACTACTCAAAATCTTGATAATTCGATTTGCCGATTCGGGATATTGAAGATGAAAAGCCTCAAATGGATGATGCATCAAAGTATCACTGTCTAGAATTTACTAGAATCGTGCAAAATTGAGACAAAAAATGCAAAAAAAAACAAGAAAGAAAGTCGGTCAAGCCCGACTATAACATACTCTGTACCCTTAACGTCGTAGCTCGCGTTTGCTCACGAGTTATACGCGCTCATCTAAGTTTCGTTCGCACTAAGTTTTACTCTCTCTCTCTCTCTCTCTCTCTCCACTAAATTGCCGTTCAATAGAATGCTGTGGTGATGGGTGGGGGGTGTTTACTAGCCGTTTTTTGCTCATAACTTGAGTATGGTTCATCCGATCTTTATCATTCCTTCAGCAAATCGATAAATAATTTTGTTTGCAAGGTATCTCTTGAAGGTACGAACGATCTATCTTCAAAACTGTAGGAGATGTGACGTTTCTTCCAAATTGCGGGGGCGGGAGGGGGCGTGGCAAAAATTGATAATAAACTTGATCTGCCTGCAAGTATAAGAAATATATGCCCTATACATGTGAAACCTCTATCTCTAACCATCTCTGAGATCTCTTCGTTCATAAGGACGGACGGACAGACAGACAGACAGAGAGACAGACAGACAGACGGACAGACGGACATGGCTATATCGAATCGGCTGTTGATGCTGATCAAGAATATATATACTTTATATGGTCGGAAATGATTCCTTCTGGCTGTTACATACATTTGCACGACTTTAGTATCCCCTTTTACTCTACGAGTAACGGGTATAAAAATGTGGAGAGCTAACTTCGGCTCGACCGAAGTTTATATACCCTTGTAGCTTGTATAATTTATATAAATTAAGGTTTTAAATGATTTTCGCCGAACATTCTTAGCTGAGTTATTTCGCAAACGTAGCTAATAATGAACAGTAGCAAGTTTGGGAGCGATAGCATTGAAAACAAAGAAGTTTTTCCTACTAATACCTTTTTTTTCAGAACTGTCTTATGTATGGCAGCTATACTATATAGTTAGCTGATTTTCATAAAACTTGGTGGAATTATGTAAAAGCATAGAAAACTTATAAATACGTGGTTTGGGGACGTTTGCTTTGAAGATAAACAAGTTTTTCTTACTAAAACTACTTTTTCGACCGATGGTTCCGATGGCAGCTATATGTTATAGTCATCCGATGCGGCCGGTTCCGATAAATTATTGAACACGCTGCTCTGCGCGCCAGTTTTACATTGTTGTGAATTGTTGAATTTGAAAAATGTGTGTGTGGCTTGTTTTCAACCAAATCACTGGCTACTAAAGTGGATATTTAAGTTGTAATTGTTGTTGAAATCCAGTTTACTTGGAGTCGGCTGCCGCAGCATTGCCAGTCTTGGGTGCCGCCTTAACACTTGTGCTTTTCACATTGACAGTGACATGGCGTTTCGTTGAGGCGGGACCAGGTTTGTTGGTGGTCTTGGCCGTTGCGACCGGCTTGTGCGTTGCTTTCTTGACCGGAGTGGCTTTCTTGACAGCGACTGCAGTTGCCTTTTTCTCCGGTGACTTGGGCTTGACTTCTTTTTTTGGTGGTGCCGCCTCCTCCACACTGCCATTCGCTTCATCTTCGGCATCTTTCAGCTTGTTTTTCTCACTTTCAATGTCAATATTGAGTACAGACTCATCCTCTTCTTCTTCTTGGCCCAAGGGTTCTACCTAGGCCAACAGATCACCCAAATCCTTGTCCACTTCCTCCCATAGCTTTTCATCGTGCGTCTGATCGACGTCGGCATCATCTTCATAATCCTGTTCATCTTCATCATTTCCGATCTTTTCATCGGCATGCACTTCTTTATCTTCATCAGCCTCTTCTGCATCCTTATTGGTTTAGCCCACGTTTACGGGTCGCCTCATCGCTGCTCTTTTGATTTTCTGCAGCTTCGGCCAGCAGGGCATCGACTTCAATGTGCAGCGTACTTGTACCAAAAGGCTTCGTGCCAAGTTTGGTTAAGATTGCTTTAAAACTGACGGAGGAGATAGCATAGAAACAGACGTACTGACGGACGGACATGGCTATATCAACTCAGCTCGTCATGCTGATCAAGAATATATATATACTTTGTGGTCGAAGATGCTTCCTTCTATGCATTAAAAACATCTGGACAATTTTAATATACCCTCTACAAGGGTATAATAAACATTATCAGGCCTGTTCCCGTTTTCGATTTCGATCAAATCATGCGGAATCGGAATTGTTAAATGTACTCGCTTCCAAATACCGACTGTCTTCTTCTGCTTTTAACTTCAAAATCCCATTTACCTTCATTCGACCCTCTTTGTGACAAAAAGATTGGCCCGAATTCTTTAATCGTTTCTTAGAAATCACAACTCTTAGCAATCCCGATCAAACGAAATCGGAAACGGGAACAGGCCTGTATAATACATTAGTTGAGGTTACAGTATAATCATTAATTAACATTAAACATTATAAAATTCTCAATAAATATAGTTGACACTCCTGTTTAAAAATCCCCTATAAACTCCTGCCTATATTTGATGGCCTCCCTGAGATATGAGATTTAAGAGGGCCAATTGGTCCCGTTTATAAGGTCAAGCATGTCCCTTCTCTGTAGAGTCCATTTGCCGAAGTGCAGTACATGATGCACACCTAGTATTGCACATCGAGCCATGAGATGTGCTACAACTTATATTTCATTCATGTTGCAAAGGGTGCATCGGCTTTCCGTCGTTCTATATGTGTGGCATATAATTTAGTCTGAGCACTTCAGTTCTTGCACGAAAAATAAGCGTAGATTGTACTCTAGGGGCTTGTATGTGAATCGTGTATCACTCTGCCTTGCCTGCCGCTGGAACTCATTTTTTTCTTCATCGTCAATCTTCTGTAATAGTTCCATTTGCCACGCCTCCCAAGTTCTGCTGTTATTTGAGTATGTTATTATGTTGTGGTTTCCTGCCAAAATATTCCATTCATGGAAAGACTGTAATCGCTCTACCAGAAGTTGTTCAACTTTGATTTTTTGAAGCCGTGACGAGTCCATCAGCATAGCTTTGCTTACTCAAGTATGTAAGTAAGTAAGTAAGTGCAGCTGTAGTTAGGCCCGTTTCAATGTATATGGCGTACTTCAAAGTGTAAAGAGGAATGAATGTAAAAGATCTTTTTAATGTCGAAACGAAGCAATCGCTCTACATCCTAGAATCGGCTAAATCCTCAGACTGGGGCCGTTGTTTATATGGCAACTTTTTGATATGATTATTCGATTTTGATCAAAATCGACAGGCGACTTTTACGCAATTTAGTCTAAGTCGATTTGGTAAATGTTTAGTATAGGTCCATCGCGCTATTTTTTTTTTTTAATTTTCGACTGCGGCGCAAAACCGCGGAATTTTTCTTCTTCGTATGTGGTGCATCTATAACATTTAACAAACTACACAGGAAGAGCGAGAAGAGGAAGCGGTGGAAGAGGAATCGGTGGGAGGATTGAAAAAGGAGGAGGAAGGATTGGATGAGGAGAACGCAGTAGAAGGGTCTTAAGCGTATCCTTTGTGCGCGATGTGTGAGGTAAAATTATGTTTGTTCTTACATGGCAATAACATTCATTTTGCAGCGACCATCTCATCTGGACTAGGCCTTCTGGGGAAACCACATAAAAAAAACGCGCCTTGAACTCTACCTCAAATTGGTGGTGTGGAAAATAGTTCAGAGAAGTTTCATCTATTGTCGAGCGCCATTTTCACAGTCAGAAGCGAATAAAAAGAGGGTAATTATCCACCTTGTAGAAAATTTGCACGAAATTTATTTTAAATCAAACACATAATTCGAAAAGCACATGCGATTACACATATTTTGTATGTGCAAAAATGCAAACTTTGAAATCCAATTGCAAGAGAACCGCGGGTGACCGCCAACTGTTTTCTGCACGTAAATGGTTCATAATTCGCCATGATGGACCTATACTAATCATTTACCGTCGATTTAAACATTAATTTGTATGAAAGGAAACGGGAAAAATCAAATTGATCAGTATTTTCATAAAATAGTTTAAACGGCTAATCACACTGAGCACATCTAACATCCAACATCTCACATCATGAGTCATAAGGCACATTCAGCAGATAAATCCGATTAGCAATTATTGATTCACGATTGCCGATGAGTGGCATTGATATCAGGCCTTAATATATTCTGCGGCTTTAGAACTTTTATCATAACAATATCCCTGAGACATATACGGGTGTGTCCCAGAAATCTCTATAGAGGTTTTCGTATAATCGTTAGCATTTCATATTATAGCTGTTTGACTTTATATGTAAAGGGGCACAAATATGCCGGGCTACTAGATTAGATGCCGAAAGTTGAGAGATATGAAACCGCCTGCTCAAAGCCAAGGATATTTAATGCGTACGGTTTCCCTTCCATATGATCTAGTAGCCGGTCTTATTCTTTTCACTTCACAAATAAAGTAGTCCAAGTTAAATTCGAAGTGCAATCGTTTACACGAAAATCAGAAATTTGAGTATTGCCGGCTCTAGGTCAAGTGAAACACACAAAAATGTATGATGTTTTCCAATATATTTCGGTTGCTCCTCGGCAACCATCTTCAGGGACACTACAAAACAATTTACCAATTACAATTTAACATAGATTCGATCAAAACAAAACAAAAAAGAGATTTTTCACATACATTATTTTACACGTCTGCTCCGTTCGGCGTGGAGTTGGATACTGATCTATTATTTGTCAGTAAGTGTCTGTATAGGTGAGCACAGTTTTCCGTGTCCGTCTTGTAGTTAAGTCTCTTGTCTGTTGGTGTGTCAATTATATGTAGCATCTCTATAGTGAAACGTTTGCTGTAGTGGTTTTCTTGCTGCAGGATTGTTGTTGCTTCAAAATTCGGCGAGTGTCCGCTATCCATACAGTGTGTCGCGAGCGCCGTTTTTTGTATGGTTGATTGATGTCTGAGTTTGTAGTCCGATCTATGTTGGGATATTCTTGTTTTTAATTTAGATTTTGTTGTACCAATATACAATTTGTTGCAACTGTTATCTGCATTTCCATTGCATGGTATCTTGTAGATCACATTACTCCTGTCGGCTGTGGCTCTTTTGGACTTCGTCTTATTGAAGAAGTTTCTCATTGTGCTATTGGGTTTGTGGGCTAGTTGTACGTCATGTTTGTTGAAGCAGTCTGAATGGGCGAACCGTTCAGAAAGCTTAGGGACATATGTTAGAGACTTATAAATTCTGGGTTGTTGTTTTCTTTTGGAAATTGGTTGGCCGTTCTTCTCAATCAGGGATTTGATAATTTTAGTTGGGAAGTCATTGTCTTTCAAAATTTGTTTAATATCTGAAATGGTCTCCTTATGATATATTTCGTCACTAATTTTCATCATCCGTTGTATACAACCCCTTGCTGTATTTATTACCATATTTCTCGGGTGCTTGGAATGGTAGTTGATGATTCTGCCTGATGCTGATGGCTTCTTGTACCACCTTAGCTTAAGTTGATTTCCCTGTCTGTTAATTGTGGAGTCTAAATATGCTAGTTTGCCATCCGTCTCCAATTCCATGGTGAAATTTAAATTCCTGTGAAATGAGTTTAGTGCGTCAAGTGTGTTTTGTATCTCTTCTTCTTTGGTAATGGCAAAAAGATCGTCTACATATTTTGTAAGCAATCTTGGAGGGTGCTTTAGTTTTATGACTGTGCTGTCAAGGAGTTCCTCCATCACTATGTCCGCTATAACTGGGGATGCTGGGGATCCCATTGGCATGCCTTTTAGCTGTGTATATATATCGTCCTCAAATTTAAAGAATCTATTTTCTACAATGCAGAATCTTAAGATTTCCATAAAAAGTTGTTTGGGAATTTTCGTATACTCTTGTATCTTAGTCCATTTTTGTCCAATAGTCTCCAACGCTAGTTCTACAGGTATGCTCGGGAATAAAGAGACTACATCAAATGAAATTAGTCTCTCATCGTCGCATATATACGTGTTGTTCGTTCGTTGTTTGAACTCAATCGAATTTTTGACGTTGTATGTTGAGTCCACCGTAAGATTCTTCAAAATTTTGATTATGAATCTGCAGAGGCCATGCGACGGTGCCCCGACGGACGAGCAAATTGGTCGTAGTGGAGTTCCTTCCTTGTGGATTTTTGGGAGTCCGTATATTCTAGGTGGTAGCGCAGTACTTGTCATGAGCTTATTCCTTTCGGCCTTTGAAATAAGCTCCAGTTTAAACAGTTTGTCCACCAAATTGTTATTTTTAGTCTGTAGTCTTGTTGTCGGATCCCGTCTTAATTTTCTATATGTGCACATGTCCCCTAAAATGTCTATCATTTTCGTCCTGTAATCATCTTTCTCAAGTGCAACCGTTTTGTTTCCTTTGTCAGAAGTTAAGATTAAAATATTGTCATTTTTCCTCAGAAATTTGCGTGTCTGTTCCACCGTGTCCAGTGTGGCCCGATCCCTTGTGTTCTGTGTATTCTTAGATTTGGCATCTTTCACCAGCAAAGAGAATCTGGTTCGCGCTGTTTCTTGTAATTCCTTGTCTTGTATCGTTTGTACGAGCTCCTCTCCGTCAGCTATGTAGTTAAAGAGAGGGAATCTCTTGTTGTC